>WXZC020000045.1:0-10351 GCA_011317855.2 Paelopatides confundens
ACCGGCATTTTCTCATCGAATTTGGACCAGTTGGAAATTGCAGGGATGGGGAGACTTAGACATGCCTGTAGCTTCCAAAATGACACTGTCAATTTCTTTCTGACAAACCAGCGCAGGGTAGGATTTGATCTCCGGAAGTGAGGGGTGGGGACTTTGCGACGAAAGTTTGTTCTGATCTGTGTATGTGCCTTAAATGTTCCGGGGTTTGGATGTACACCCCTCCCCTACTTGCAAAATGGATTGTTAAGGTCACCTCTCTGCAATTGCGTGTCATACAGTATATAATATTTTGTCAGGAAATAACAAAATACATATAACCATTTCGAGCACTGTCTCCATTGGATTTCTAGTGACCATTCTAGTGCAAACGTAATACTCACCGGAATGCTCCTTAATTTTCTTTTCCGTTTTCTGCAAGCAAATAAATACATGGGGTATGTCATTCCTCGGACCAAAAGGTAAATTACCATGATTCGAATATTTGAATATTTGAAATGGATTATTCGGTTGCAAAAATGAATCGAATTGAACTATTTTTCCTAAATAAACCAAATTAATTAATTATACCAAAAATTACAACAAAACGAAAGTAAAGAGTTGTTGATTTATTACCATATTTCCATGTTACAAGAGCAGTTACACAAACCAACAATTTACTTGTTTCATACAGTATACCTTATGTTCTTTTCAATATATTATATATTAGCATCCTTCAGTGTTCAACCAAATAATAGTGGTTGCAGTTTGATCCCATTTGTCAACAAAATATTAGTTTAAGTTAGCTTGTGTCTAAATCATTAATCTCAAATGGTTATTGTGGTGTATTTTTAACAAAGAGAAGACTCACGGTTCATCTGATATGTTTAGCAGCGGCTGCAAGGAAATATTAATGAAGTAGAAATATAAGTGTATACAATATTTGTATTTAAACGTTTGAAAAGGTGGTTGTTTTACACAGATATATAATTGCTGCACTAGGTGGCGAACGGCTAACTCTCTATATGCCGTCATGATAATGGCCGCCATGAGAAAAAGAAACACATTATTCACCACCCGCTCGACAGGTACACTGATTTAATATATAATGCGCGTTAGTGTTCGTGTACATTCGTCTGAAAACAATCTTCTAAACAAGACGTGTACTTCGAAGTAACGATGCGCATACTATATTACCTTCCAAATTGTCACGTTAGTGATCACTAGCACTGATGCATAGCTAGAATTGCTCAAAAGATTTGCCAAAACAATTGTTATCTGTTTTATTTCATCATCTCAAGACTAACTGATATTTTTGAACCTCTTACGATATCCGGAGCCATTGACAACATAATTAAACGACTGTCGATGAATCCAATCTTGGGGCTCAGAGTTTCACGCTGATCGGTGATTCTCAGACAATTGATCTAGAACCACGAACTACACTTATATTAAGGTTAATCCCCTTGCAGCCGGTTCAGTGGTTTTTAGCTCACACAAGTAAAGCTGGTGAGATTATACAATCACATGATGTCTATCTATTTGCAAATTGCTTCTTCTCATACTTTTTCGTGGAATTGTATGAAAATTGGGCCATTTGGGGTGTTCGGGAAATTAAGAGATCATTTTAGTCATTGTTTATAAATACGTAAAATGCTTCCGATATATATGAATTTTAGTTGTTCCCAATTATTGTTGATTAGTGGTCCATTTTGGGGTGTTGAAGGATTTTTGATGAAAGGTTATCTAAGTGCAATTTGGGCCTATTGTTAGAAAATATGTACAACACTCCTACAGTTTTGTGTGGATTTTTAAAAAGCTGTTCAGAATTACCGTTGGGTAGTTGGACATTTGGGGTGTTTATGAATTTGAGGACAAAGGTTTCAATGCGGCCATGTTGGCCCATTGTTAAAAATATGCGCAACACTTCTGTTTCTAAGTCTTGCATGAATTGTATTTAGAAATTTGTTCAGAATTACTGTTGGTCATTTGGGGTGCTCGGGAATGTTATGACAAAGGTTGTAATTGGATCATTTGGTTGTTCGAAAATGTGAAAAAACCCTCACTTCCATTATCTTGCATGGATATTTGCCAAAGTTGGGCCATTTTGGGCCCACCATTTGAAACATGCAAAATACAACCTACTCCTACAGTGTTTGCAAAAGTAGCTAAAATTATTCACAAGTCGTGGTCCATTTGGGGATGTTCAGGAATTAAAGACCATTTGGTCACAATGTTAGAAAACATGAAAAATACTGCTCCTATAGTCTTACATGGATCTTTGCAACACATGCTCAAATGATTGTCAAATAGTGGTCCATTTGTGGTGTTCATAAATGAAGGGACATTTGGGTTCATTGTTCGAAAACATGGAACATACTTCTCCTAAATGACAGTCGTGAACGAGGAATTGAATGATATGTAGGTAATTGCTTTCAAATTCTGAAACTGCTTCTTGCCTATGATATATTATTGTTGAATACGGCAGTGGTTCATATGTGCTGTTGGAATAATATGGGGTCAAAGCGTATGTCGTTGTATGTGCACCCACATACTTGTAAATAATTTGGTTTGAAATATACAAGTCGCAGCATTTAAAGAAAGTGGCTTGTTCCACCTACTATATCCCAGTATACTTAAGATTTAAAGATGCATATTTCTGCCTTTAAAACATATGTGAGTGACTTCCGGGTCAAACTTCAACTGCATGTTAATTAGCAGATGACACTCCCGATATAGTCATGCCATTTGTGCTGTAGTTTATGTTTGCATTTGGGTACAAGCTCGTCTTGTGTTCAGCAATGTTTCTTTTATGTGCATTGATAATTGTTAACTTCTTTTCTAAGCATAGGTTGGAGGTCAATCTGACAAGTGATTCTTCCGAATATAAACAACACACAATATGGCGTACAGTGTTACTATTATAAATATTGTGGTGTTCATAAGTTCCAATTAACACCATGAGCTCGGTAAATCCAGTGATAACATATATACTTCACACAGGAATAAAAACATGAAACTTGATATCTCCAGTGGAGTTTGTAAGCTTGAAAACTTACATTATATTTATTCAAATACTATACTCCATGATCTGATAAGAATATTGTTTGTGTTCTTACTAAACTACGGTACATTATGCTATTTACAAGCAAAGTAAAATAACTTAAATACTTACTATAGCTCTATATTCTGACTTATGTTTTGTTATGGCAAACTTTGTGAACACTGATGGTTCACCATTTTAGAAAGGGTGTGTCCTATAGAAATGACAGACCTTGATTAGATTACAGTTCACATAAAGATTCAATAACTGTTTTGATTGTCCCATATGAAAGACATTTTGGTAAGTAATGTCATATTTATTGTTGTTATTATTAATTTTAACTTTATTTTCAGAGTGATTCGGTTAAAACGTGGTTAATCTTCCCCAATGCCCTCATGAAACATAACTTAGCCATAAAGCAAACTATTAAAGAGATGAAAACAGCAGCATATGGTCTAAGGCATTACATTTTACTGTTTTGATCTAATTGTTTAAAATGATAATCTAAATATGTTTGAGGCAAAATTACAAAACAAAAATGCTACAAGTGCATGAAGTTTGGATATTCTGAAAACATTTGAGATGAATCAACTAGAGCACATATTTTGCAATCGGCAGGGCATGGACAACAACCAAATTTATATTCGAAGAAATGTCCTGAAATTTCACCCGTATCAGAATATCACGCAAATTGGGGCCTTGATGGACTTTGTACGTCAAAGTTTGAAAACGGGGGTATTGTTTGCCCCTGTGTGGTGTTTTCAAGAATATCCTGGGAATACTGTCTCATTTGAAGGTGTTTTGATAGTTCGCGGCTTGTTCGAGAAATGAAGTCTGTTCCAGAGCGAAATACAATTTATTGGATGTAGAAACAGGAATTAAATATCCCTTGAATTCTTATTTATCATTCAGTGTTGTTTGGTATAGTCAGTGCTTGCTTACGGATTATTAAGCAATCATTGAGGAGTGTAGGAATGTAAACAATGTAATGCATGAATAACGACATAAAATAAGTTAAAATACTAAGATGTGCAAGAGACGAAGGTTAAAGAACCTATACGTTTTAGTTTGACTGAAAGCTCCTCTGTTTTTTTACAACAACATGAAAAGTGGTATTCTCTGCACACATATCGTCAGAGCAATTCGAAAAGCATAAATCAAAATTAATATAAACAAGGAACAATGGTAAACTAATAACTGTTCCTTGAGGCACGCTATGTGATATTGGTATATGGTTTGGCGTATAGCTCATTGACATAGATACATTGATTCATGTTCAATAAATACTATTCAAACCATTTAAGAGTATGCCTATGATTAGAACATTAATATACACTTAGGTTATGTAATATAAGTCCATGGTTTACAACAAACATTCATTCGAACACTGCTTTCAAGTCTAAGAAATAACCTTATAATATTATCCTCGTCAATGTGTTTTAACCATCCTTCCATTTTTAATAGTGCTGTTCAAATAAATGATTAGCACTGAAACCAGATTGTGCCACTTTTCGGCATTTTCATTTGGTGCCTTATGAACATGATTATATGCGATATTTTAGACTACCTATGGTATAACAGATTTTGGCCTGCAATTGCATACTTAAACTTAAAAAGAAATTGGCTATTTCTGATACTAAGTTTATTAAATGAATAAGACTTTGCATTATAAATGGTATGATCTTTTTTAGGATAGTTTCTGTATAGTGTAACATTTTCACTGTAAAGAAATACATTATTGAATGCTTTCGATGTTGACAAGAAGTAATTTACTAAGTGGCATGATACTGTTAAGCACTTGATTAATTAACGTGGTATCAATGTATGTTTTTGTCTAGGATTATCAATCAGTATATTATAATCACCATTAATCACGCTCTCATAAGAAGACCTGATTTTATAAGACACTGAACTTTAAATTAAGTATAACTAAAAGAGATAAACCGTGTCAAACAAATTGAGTAAGTCTATAAGACTAACATACATTTCAATCTGTAAATAGCAAGAATGAAGCCAGATAAAATTACGATTTTGTTATAATTTAATCTTAATTCATACCTTTGATTTTAATTTTAAAATTTGTATTGATGGCACTCGCGGTAATATATGGAAGTTAATTAGGCCCCGCCCAAAACGTGATTTATTTTACTATGAGTGTAACTTTGCTCAATACAAAAATGTAGGCCAGCCTATACTTTTACGAAAATCATTCATGCACTGTTTTTGGTTTGTTGTAGCAATAAATTCCTGTGATTCCTGCACTATAAGTACGATAATTTCTGAGGGACGTTCATGATTTCAAATCTAAAATCATAATGAAGCCATTGCGGGGTACAATGTTCTGAATTTATGAGCTTAGACCGCAACCTCTCGAATTGTATTGAATTTTGTATTAAAACCAATGAAAAGTAAAATCTACAGTCTTATATATGCCTGTGTTTTAAATTTTTGATGAGTAGTTCAAATTATACCGTATGGAGGATCTATATGTTTCTAGGCCTTCTTTTAGAGCAAGTTCCTTAAAACTCATAATCATTTAATATCATGAATTTAATGGGGATATATTCGCATTAACCTATATGGGGTGGTATATATTGTGGCATCTCCTGATAACAATATTTAAAATTATTAACACAAAATATGACGGCTGGCAACACTAAGTATATGCAGGAATCGGAGATCACAACACCAAAACAGTAACAGACGACTCATTCGCTTTTTCAGATTACACTGCCAATGTACATGTACCAATGAGTGGAAACGTACCAAATCACAAGCTGTCACTCACATAGCTTAAAAGACTCAATCGAACGTCGTTTATACATGTCTAGCACCTCCTGGTGTGCTGGTATGAGACAATAATTAGAAGAAATATTATTGATAAAAGAAATTAGGTTACTTTAGAATAGTTAAGTAGTGTTTCCTTTGTTACAAACGATGATTATTTACTAAATTCAAAAGTAGCTCGGAAGCCTACTTCATTACCACTTGAGTCACGACGCTTTGACTGAAAATGTACGTACATCAGATTACCAGCTGACGTCACAGGTGCTGGAACAGTATCACCACAGAATGGACCTGCAAGTACGTGACTTGACAGAGAGTCACCCTCGTAAATCTGTTAATTTAGATAGAAGTAATACATCACAATCTAAAAAAAAATCGTAATTTGCAAGCTGGTTCTGAAAGATGATTCAATTGGAAAATACATTATGGACCAGTAACGAGTATTTTAATTTCCCGATAATACCTGTTTGATGAATTCCTTATTGCTCAGTAACACAATTGTGTATATTGCAGTATCATCAGGAAAAATGTCGTTCCCACGTTTCGTACTCACATTAAAAGCATGACACTTCCTTGATAATGCATAAAAGGTTAATAATCACATACTACGAGTATACAGTTTGTCATAGTCAACAAGTAGTTTCGTGAATTGAAGTGTGAATGCTCAGAAAAAACGTTCTTGCCTCCCTGTACCAAATACAAATATACTTACATCCTTGAAAAAAATATTATCTAAATATACACGTGTGTAGTTTAATTGGAGTCATTTATTAAAAATACAAACGTTTTCTTTTACTGTATCATTAATTTAGCTATCTGGGCATTATCCCAATGACCTTTGACACCACAGTATTTTAACTTCATGAAACGGTTTATTTACTCATTTTTACGAAAACGTACTTGAACCTTAGCATACGGACAGTTGATTCCGCCCATCGCAAGGTCAAACTCCTGGAAGGTAAGTATAACACTGCTTCCTGCTGGAGCTTGGATTGTATTACCACAATCACAATTTGAAGGATATTCATTGGACCAGTTGGGTGACGTCACTGAATCATTGGCAGGATTGATGAATACATTATCGCAAAACTGTGTACCAACTGTTGACAGATCAGAGATTATGCATACTTAATCCATTACTTCCTTATTCCGTTATTTAAATTCGTGAATACACCTTATTCGATAGAAAAATCATTATTTGTTAAATGAAAGTGAATGAGAACAAATATGTTAATGGTCATTTTGTTACTTATAATGCAAGTTTATGCAAACTCATTATTAAAGTGTATGGAATATCGATCTACGGTGTGAAAATGTTGAATCATTTTAGATCCCTAAGTAAAAAAGCTCCTTCGAAAATATGAATTAATCATTGATTATATTGATATCTTCTATAATACTTTAACATTTTTGAACAAGGTTTTGTTTTCGAGATTGTTCCATTTCTAGAAAGGTATACGAAAATTAAATAGTAAAATCAGACTGACTCGTGTCTGTAGCTGTAATTGCCGCGCGAAATCCAGTAAATGTGACACTATGATCCGTGGTAAATTCCATATATACGTCACTCCCGGTTGTGATAACAGGGTCAGGGATGTCCGACCCATATAACTCGGCAATCGCGTGAGCAGTGTTGTCGACACCATCGTAAATCTGAAGGAAGGTTTACATTGTAAGCTTGATACATTTGTACATAAGTTAATGATCTTTCTCACGGTTTTGCAAAGATAGGTTCAACAAGATTTTACAGGACGAAATACTAGTCATCAGTAAATCCTACTTATAGTATCATGTAATGAAAATACACACATACACGCATACAAAAAGATCAAGAGAAAATCTTGAATGATAAAATAATCTTGACCAGATTTGATGTATATGTATTTTGTTCCGTAATGTTTGGCAAAGAATCAGTATTCATGGCAATAAACTTACCAGTATTGAATCATAATAATTTGACTCTAACATGAAAATAAGAAATGTGACGTTGACGAAATATCCTGCAGGAACAGAGAATTTATAGGAACAATATTCGTTGTTTTCGAACTTCTCCGGGTAATTCGGGCTGTTGATCAGATTATTTCCCATGTTACACGTTCCATTACATGAGCACGTACCTGGGTAAATGAACATTCCGACAAATTAACACTAAAACATATAACATTACCTAAAATGAACAATGAAAATCGTAACATGTTTAAATTACTAATTTAATTATCATCGATCAAATGTTCTTAAACGATTTTTATCTCTACGGTGGCTAAGTTAATGTACATGAGGATACATAAATGAATTATGTCAAGAAAGTCGAAATATGCCCAGTAATCCGACTCTATTAGAATCGGAAATCACACTAAAAATCATTCATTTTAATGTTTATGCTTGGCAGCTATAACTTGGTGACGTTGTATGTACGGATATTCGCACCTCATGAACTTTACTAGGATATGTCATACACCAATATAACAGGACCAGTATACCGAAACATGTCCGTCATAATATACTTTCCAATTCTTTCACATTGTAATTCGCCTTTTCTAAAGCGCAATCTCGTTCGGAAGTGTACACAATACTGCGAGTTTGGCGAAAGTCAACCATTCTCATGTCATCTCCATATATACAATATCAGTGATGTTATCTCATCCGAAAACGTAATTGGTCAATATGAAATAATCCATTAATGTTGGTACAAATAGTCTGTGTTATTGTCGTTTCGATCGACATGTGTTTCAAGTATTGTACAGTGGTTCAATGAAAATATACGTTATTGCGTGAGTAAAGTAGTAGCAGCACACATTCATCAGTTTGACTAGATGCACATGTGTGAGAGAGAGAGAGAGTACTTATGTACATACCGTTTGGTAAAAACAAGCTACAACAATGCTGTCCAGAATTTGTGCTAGCAATCCGAAATATGTTAAGCCACTGTCATAATGACATATTTGTGCCTGAATAAATTGAGGACATTATAAGGCTGGAAGTAGAAAAATGGTTAGTAACCATCGTAACCACGATGTTGTTGGGTATTGTTTGAATCACTAACTTCATGAATCAACTGAATGGGTGGGGGGGGGGGGTTATCATATTATCGTAACACTATTTTCCAACGGCTTCATTTGCACGCATTATATAGCTCATTTACATGACATTGTCAAAATGTACAACAGGTACAGGACAATTATACATTCATTGCCGTATTTCCATCTGATTCCGTAGCCAATAGTTTATAACGATTACTATTAACACTTACCTGCTATGAATCTTATTAATTTGATAATTATATCCCAAGTAAATATTAAACCCAAATGTTATTTCTGTTAAAAAACAACATTCAAAGAGGCTACTTGACACATGTCATATAAAGAGGGTATACCAAATAAATATTCAACGAATTATTCAAATAATTAAAGTAAGAACTTTTCAAGGAGCAAATTTTACATCCTGGTTAATAATAACATATATATACTACCTGATGTGATGCTGACATCACTGATTGTTATATTATCAGTAGTGGTGGGTTGAGTTACTTCTGGTGACAAACCTGGATGAGTGGGAAACACATTCAGAGTTTCGTATAGATTAAAGTTCCATAATGATAAATATAAGAAACGACTGAAAATGAATTTTATATAAATGGATTTTTATCACAGCAAAATATTTAAAAATGTCAAATTGATATGTCTATTAAAAAATGACATTAAAAGAAGTTACTTCATACATATCATAACAAAATAGTATACCAAATAATGAAAACATTATTTAATTAAGTTTAACTTATTAAAATGTTTCCAAGGGGCAAATGTTACTCCCTGACTAATAATAACATATATGATTACCTGGTGTGGTATGTACATCACTGGTAGTTAGCTTATCAGTAGTAGGCATAAGTTGTTTATCTTCTTCTGTCGAACCTTACAGAGTAAATATAATCACATTTTCACTCATGGTTCCTAAACTACTTACCATTAAAAATAAATATAAAACAACAAAATATAATTCAAATATATTCGTTTCTCTACCACTTCTGATTAAATTTTGTACTTAAATACCTACAATGAAACACATACAAAATAAATACAATTGGCTCCTGATATTTACCGATCATCCTTTTCACTTATTTTATGGCTCATTTAAATACCAGAAGGTGCAACAGGTCCAGGACAATTACATACATCAATGACGTCATCACGCCTAATTAGTTTTATCACCATTATTATTACAACTTTCCTGCTATGTATGATATTAAATTGATATTTATATCCCAACAAAATATTAATCCGAAAATTCAAATTATAACCCAAATAAATAGTAAGCCAAAATTTGTTGTCCATTCCAAAACGACATTCAAAGAAGCTGCACGATATCTATCATATCAATGGGGTGGGGTATAATAATAACACTATTTTCCAACGGCTTCATTTGCACGCATTATATAGCTCATTTACATGACATTGTCAAAATGTACAATAGGTACAGGACAATTATACATTCATTGCCGTATTTCCATCTGATTCCGTAGCCAATAGTTTATAACGATTACTATTA
>WXZC020000046.1:0-19161 GCA_011317855.2 Paelopatides confundens
TATATATTTTGCACATAAGGCATGCTGTCCCCCGATATAGTTTTAGTTGCCTGATGAACGCAGTTTGGGATGGGCGTGAACCTCATAATCACGGCTGAAACATTATATGTACATTTCTGTACACTATCTCTACGTTTAGTATTGAGCACTATTTCTGTACCCATATTACTACTACATATATATATACATATATACATATAGCATATATATAACCAATCCTATGTAATATTAATATTATTTTTGCTCCCTCCAATTGTCACCGCATAGCCTATTTTAGCTAGTAACATCTGATACATGCATCACGAACGGTTCTTGTCGCAGAGAAAACAAATATTTTTGTTTACGTTACCTTACCCACTCCCGGTAAATTAGTCGTTTACATTGAACTTCCCACAATGAATAAAGAAACCCATACAAATAGTACAACCATACTACCCACCGTAATATAAACAAGGATATTTACAATGGCGGATCCAGTAATTTGTAATGGAGGTGCATGATTTTTAGCAGGGAGAAAGGGCTGAATTGCTCCTTGAAAGTGTAGGAAAATCTGATTGTATAGGTAGCTAAATGTGTCATTGTACGGGTATAAAGGGGTCCCCCTCCCCATAATAGTCATTGTTTAGGTCACATTCACATACAATATGACATGCGAAGTTGTAATATACTATATATGCTTCATGTGTTGGATTGCATTTTTCATTAATTGTGCAGCACTGAGTGTATCGTATATAAATAGTTTTACCCAAATTATATACATTCACATACATAGCAATGAATATTAAGTTAAGTTACGATTTAATTATGTTCGGGGAAGTGACGTTCATGTGAGGTGGTGAAAGAAAGTACGACTGTTAGAGTCACCTAGATGCAAAATGGTGCCATATTAGGAGTTAATAGTACCATATCATAGATGTGATTTGTTGCATTGAAAATTGCACTATGCAGTATTGTACGGGCATTTTACCAGAATCGGGTGGCCTTTCATTTAACAAACAATACTATCTGCTACAAGCATAACACAATTCACTAAGGACGTGCATATCCATTTAGTCCGTTGAAGTTCAGACTGTTCTGGTTGTACGAGCGTCCGAGGATTTTTTCCAGAGGGGTAAATTATATTTTTCCTGACCTGTGTCCATGATAAAACATGTTACAGGGGGGTTTAAGTGTAGATGTTTCCCTCTCATTAAAAGTGGAATTATGAGATCATATATCTAAAATTGTACCATACTAGATCTATATGTGCTGTGTTGCATTGAAAACATGAATTGTATAGTGTGTGGACTGTGTGAAATTAATGATAATTTACTTGACATGTGACAACAATTGAAACATATCATGTGAGAGGGCATGTCCCCTCCCCTTTTGAAAAATAGGGTTTTGAAGTAACCTACCCGCAAACTTGGGCCATAATTGGAGCAAAATAATGCCACGTATGGTAATACGTGCTCTGTCGTAATTACAATATAATGTACAGTAATCTATAAATATGTTACAAAACAATGGTACCCATACAGATACGACGACAGGTGGGAGGGTCAAAAGACAATTAACTTGACATTGCAGTTGAGGTTCAGATATGCACTTGATAAAGGCCGGAGATTTTAGACAATATAGGAATTTTACCGTCACCTATCTGAAAAATGGTTTCATATAACATGAAAACTATGTCAGACATTAACATAATGTTTCCAGCAGGGGTTTCCTCTACTTACATATGTACATGCTTGGAGGGGGTAACAAGGGAAGGACTCCTGTCTATTAGAAAAAAATGGATTTTGTAAGGTCATCTATCTGCAAATTAGTGCCATAAACACGTAAAGTGATGCAGATATTAAAACAAGTGTTAATACTATTTTGTTACATTTCTAGGGGCCTACCCCTACCTGCGATGTATATGAAGGAGGGTCAGAAGCGAGGGAAAACGTCACACTGCGAAAAATATTTATTTTAAAGTCACATATCTGCAAAATGGTACCATATAACATCATATAACTTGTGCTAAATATTTTTTTAACAAATTTAATAAGAAAGACAAATATAGAAAAATGTGGATTTCCCTCATTTCCATGTTATCGCCCATATGGTTGGGGTTTTGTAAAGAAAACTGAAATGGGACCGGATCATTGGAACCCCCCCCCCCCCATCTGGAATGATCCGTTAGTTATCACGAATGAACGCACTCACCGTCCAGCCGCCTCCATCTATTGAATTATTACAGTGGACAGTGAAAGGTGCTGGAGCACCGTCGGGTTGAATCAGGAAAATACCAGATTCTGTAAGACCATAGCATTGTTGATATACTTCCTTACAATCTCGAGGATACTTAGAGTCTCTGTAACAGTAAGAAGAACCTGTAAAATGATGATGAATAAATCCGTCAATGATGTAAATACCTGGTATTAATACATTTGTAACAACAGTCATATTAGAGACGTGTCTCCACTAGAAACATTTAGCGTTTAGCGTTTTTTTTTACGATGTAGTGCAACATGGGTGGGCGGGAGGGGGTAGGTTGATGATAAAGAGACAAAAGATTAATCAAATGACATGGAATACACATACAGCAATATCAATGGTGAACCCATGAGGGTTCATGGTATCTGAACACCCTGCATGATTAGTTTTAGGTCTGATAAAAGTCTGCATGTTAACTTGACATTATTTTGCCGCAGATATATAGTCAACCTTGAAATTCCCATTTTCCAAAATTGATACAGCGGCGCTTCCAGGGGGGGGGGGTCCGGTCCCCCTTGATATATTGTTTTTATGTTGTAAGGGTTTTTATATATTGTTTTATTGTGAGGGGAAGGGAACTTATAACAGTCAAGTTCCGTGATAATGGGGGAGGGTAGTTTTGTTATATCTGACACAAATTTGCATATTAATATGGCACTATTTTGCAGATATAGATTACTTATTATGGTTCCTAAACAGGATGGGTTCCTTTTCTTATATGCTCATCCTTCTTTAAAACTTAGTTTCTTAATTTGTATTGTCCTCAGCCTCGCGTTGTATAAGCCTACCAGAGTTCCTACACACTGGTACATTATTACACAAAACACGAATCATAACATTTCATCTTGGATTATTATCGACGACTTATCACATCATTATTAAATTTTCCGTATTTCTGATTTTGTTTTGTCTAATCATGAACACAATTGCAAGCAATAAATAAAATACACACGATTGTTGAACCAGTGCACAAGTGGTACATTTATCAATGTTCTTTCCGCTCAAATTTACTGGACAAAAATTGTACTGGCCACAAGGATACATTTGACATACAGTATTTCTATTGAAACATTTCGTGTGAGCTATATTCATTTTTGCGAGTATTACTGTGAAAAGTTTGTACATAGCATTCTGGGAACCAATGCTTTTTATACGAAATAAAATAGAGGACTCCGAATTGGGCACTTTTTGTAAGACAGAAAGTGAAACATCAAAATATCATGTTTGGTTTTCCCCGTTATAAATATATTTGAGAGAATCATCGCATTTGTGTTTAAGTGGAAATGTGAAATGAATCTAGAATACGTTCAATTTGGTAATTCTGGTGATATAATCAACTTCTTTTTACTTCATGCAAAGTATTTCCTTTGCAAAAGCAACAACAAGACTGGTTTATTTAGTACAAATTTCAACCTGCTGGTATATCCTTTATTTGAAAAACAAAATAATGAAACACGTTCCTTACTTTTAAATGAAACATTCAAATAATTTAAATTTGTTTTGTGTCAGAAATATATATTGATGAATATATGTCATGTATACATAAAAGAAAGAAATAATTCAAATAAATGAGATGGAAATAAATACTGTGAAAAGTCCAAAACAAAAGAAAAGTTGGTGTTCCGTGGTATCTTAAACTATTGTCGTAAATATGTCAATTATCCTACTCATGAGAACAAAAATATGCATATTATTATTATTAGGTATTTGCATATCGCAAATTGCGATGGATTCTAAGCGCTCTATAGAGGTCTATGAGATTCGATTGTTAGGCGCGCATCTCACATACATATCCCATCAGTAGCTCATATGATATATTAAGACTATTATAACTGTTGTTGCATTATTAAATTAAATTTATATGATAAGGAATTTACTGATCAAAGTGTAAATGGAATTTATAATGCTATTAAACGGTTGCGTGAGTATAACTGTAAGAATAATTGTGTTAACGAACTCATTGAAAATATAAATATTATACATTGTATGGACATACATTGACTAATTTATAGTATTTTTAATGTTTAAAATATTCCTTATACAGAGTACCATCTTTTAATGCACATAGTATACATTTACACCCTACCGATGATTTTAAAAATAAGAAATGTATTCAGAATTTGAAAAATTCCATCTTGTTTGTATTATCCCCTTGACCATTGTTTCGTTCTCTATTTATATAAGCATTTCTATATTTATTTTCGTAAACTGATGAAATACATTTGAAAGAAATAAAAAATAAAAAAATATCGTTCCTGTGGACAATGCATTAGGCTAAATAAGTTCGAACAATTAGGCTTCTGAGCGTAACATAATATATCTAGACACACATGTAAGATAATGTTTAGACTAAATCATGTACCTAAACACACGCATATAATACTCCCGACAATAAATACAGGTTGGATGTAAGCTGGAAAATAACTTACTCTCTGTCTCCCTGCTTTGTATGGGTTTACTGTTGTTATCAGTGATATTCTGCAAATAATACGAGTCAAAGAAAGTTTATACTCATCTTTTATGACCAAAAATGTAAGTAAAAGTCTTCATTCTAGTTTTACAGAACACGGATAATCTATTTTCTTCCTAAAGGCATCATGATAATAGTAGTTATTTCATGCTATGTGAATGCATGAAGACACATTTTTACTGCTAGAAATGATGTAAACAAAATAATTTATGTTTTTAGTCAAAGTATGTGATGTAAGCATGATGGAGTCATTTCATAATAACTCGTAACTGTTATAATAAATATTAGAATATTCACAAGGCTATAAAAGTCATGATACCTCTTATTTGGTAGATCGTAAATGCAGTCTGACAGATTAACTTTCAATGTAACTGCTTGTAAGTAATTAATCTAAACAGATTGATCCAATATGGTTTCGTCAATTCAATTAAATGAAATTGATGAAAAAGTATCTCAGCAAACATTTTAGTTCTTGCCCATATTTGACCTTAGACACTACGTCATATAAATCGGCATGTACAATTTCAAGGTGAAGTTCAAATTTTGTAATCAGAAAGTATACATAAACATATCACAGCGTAATGTTTTTCACATATTCAATCGAAGGTGAAGTAGGCTACATGGCATTCGATAAAAATGCTTCAAATCTCGACGTCCGTAGTGTCTCTCGAGAGACTGATTGAGAATAATTTCCATATAATTGAGGTGTAAATTGAATACAAATAACATAATCGACCGATTCCGCGTGCGAATCTTTATGGTGGGTTGACATATGGCGTACTTTAGCCTTCAAATTGGCAAAGTAGACTCATTTTCAAATGAATTATTCAGTGTAATATAATTATGAATCTACTATGTTTTATCTATAGTTGCACATCTATATTTTGTTTAACTTGATAAACATTTGATGAAATAGTGGGCAATTTCCGTAGAAGTACCTTCACAATTAATGAAACCACAATGGAATATTATATGGCGTAGCCAACATAAATATGCTTAATTTTACTGCAAAAATGATCAGTAATCAGCTTAGGCTGATGCACATGTGTTACTGACTAACGTTTATTCTCATATAAATATGAACTGTTCGAAAATCAAGAATGAAAAAATAACGTAACACCTTTTTCTTCAGTAGCTCGTTACATTGGAATATGCTAGCCTAGACCTAGCTTATTACCAAGGCCATATAATATATCGTATAATTAATGCCTTTCTGGTGTAATTCTTCAATGTACCAACCGGATTTGATTTAATTGTTAGAGAAAAAACGATCGAGAATTATTAGTGATCGTAAAACGGGTTCTGTATTTGCATTGCCATGGTAAAAACATATAATTTTTGAAAGTGCGTCATGTAAATGAACCGCGCCATATTACTTGCCCTAACCATGTAGTACAATTACGAAAACTCCCGAATGTGGGAGCATTTGTGATAATTTCCTCTATTTGTGAATAGAATAATGAATTTTAATTTGTATTGTTTATTATGGCATAATTTAACAAACTAGTGGGCATGTACTTGGTAATATCCTAACTTAGCAATCAATGAATTAATACACAGTTATTATTGATGTCCTAGACCACCCGACATGACCATAGTCGTAACACCTTTCGTTATCGTATTATTGAAAATTCAATCTCCTGATGTTCAATCTGAACAAAGTCGAACGAGGCCACATAGCTTAAAAATGATATTTGTGATAAGGCCCATTGTAACGCGCAGTTACAAGTAATGGGAACATAAATCGTCCTCCCCTTTTCATCCATGTACATATTCTACCAACAGGTAGAATATATACGTGGATGAAAATGGAAGGACGAAGAGTAAATTGTACATACTTTTATTTGCACTATCAAAGTGTATTTAAAATTGTATGTACAATTGGAAGTCAAGTCCACCAATTGAACTATGGAATTTTTTGCCGGTAGCCCTAATTGCAACTACTACAATACAATTCGAAAACAATATATCACACAGTTTAGTCTCATTAGCGTGCGCCCTCTGTTTTCCATAATCCCCAAGCCACGGTGTATAGTGAATGATTTATAGCGATATTTCATATTATGATATACCCACACCGTTTGAACATGGATATTATATAAGCTAAGGCCAGTGTCTTCTATCTAACATACACCTGTATATACAGTTTTTAAAAAGTACCACCGTACCTAATACAAAGTAGAATCATTTTCTGTTAAACACTGTCTAAATAGGACCAAAATATACACCAAATTCATTTATTAATATATCCACGGTTTGACATCAATTTTCTTTGAACATGGAGCATTAGAAACCCCATATGGTATTGTTCATCTTGATTGTCACTTATAAACAACGCCTGTAGATTTATGCACCGTACTTTTCCATTTAAAAACGTTTTGAGTTTTGGTTCTCTCAAAATAATGCGAATATGCAAATTAGACGATTCCATTATAGGCTATGATGTGAGTACCATATCTTTCATAACATAGGTGTTGCATTGAAGATTGTGCGTGTAATTTTCTGAACGCCATTAATTGTTAAAATATATCCGTAACAAATCAGTATTTATATTTTCATCCTTCTTGGGGGATTAAGACCGTGTCCTGCAACCTGGGGGTCCGGCGGCCGTTAGGGGTCCGTCTAGGGGTCCGTCAGAAAAATCGGGGATCAGTCTGGAAAAAAAGCAATTTTCCGCCGAAACAAAGCTCAAATATTCCGAAAATAATGATACGTTTAAATATTTTTATTTTTATTTTTTTTAATTAACTTTGCCGATTCTAGCCGAGACACATTTTTATCAAATTTCTTCGCGAAGCGACGATCAAAACATTACCGCGCGGGGGAAACAAATATTCCGATAATTGCAAAAGATAGCACCATTTTGCGTCTAAGCCCTTCAAAATGAGCACAACTTTCTGAAAGGCTACAGTCACACTCCTCAAAATCTATATTTCTCAAGGTCAACAGTCCCTCCTCTACTTTCAAATTTCTCCAAAAATTATCACTTTGTTATAAAAAATGAATCAATGTAAAACATACATATACATGATCCCTTACATACATGACTAAAACTTTATCAAAAGCCACCCCCTTCTTATTCACAATTTTTCCGAAAGGTTATCTATTTTTTTACGTTTTTTGCATCTTAGTCCCTTAATTTTAAAAATCTTAAAATGGGAGTCCTTACCCAAGACGGACAACCGCAACAATTTGCGCCCTATCGAAAATACTATTTTGGAATAGTGGGGTAGATCTGGTGGTAGGGGGTCCGTGTGATTTTCTGGATAATGAAAAAGGGTCCGTGGTACCAAAAACATATAATATTAGAAAAGTCGTATAGTAATGATAAATATATTTCGAATCCCTAGATTCATTTAAATACTGAAGAAATTGCTGTATTTTTTTCGAAATTTGCTTTTATCGGTAATACGATATCTTTACAGTATACCGTCAGTCATTTCACGAATATGTAAATGGATTAATAATACAAATCCCAAGCCTTTTGTGGATTGTTGTCTTCTTGGGTAGGAACATTCTGAGTCTCAATACATGGCTTGCTGTTATCAAATCATGATTTTTGAGTGGTAAAGAATGAACACGTGACAGAAGCAGCGATACTAATTAAGCAGTACAAATGAGTCAAACTGTGCAATATGTCCGGAATGCGAAATAGAAGTGATTTCAAGAAATGTTAAAAAACACCAAGTGTTATTGAGTTTACCACTACTGTCGCGGTTATGCGGAAGGATATACATAACTTTGAAAACATGCGTGACACATGGCAATACCAATAACTAGAATGTTATATGATGATGTGCTAACAAAAAATACATTCTTACTTAAAGAAATGTGTTTGAAGAAAGCAATAACAAGTATGATTTAACATTAAATATAATGATGTAGTAATTGTACATGTCAGTGATTCTTCTAAAAATCTTCTAAACTCTAAAATACTCTATGTTAATTTGCGCAGTATTGGTTTATATAGTTTCTGCTTGAATTAATGATATCTTTGTATCATTATTTTACTCTCGATTTGTAAATTGAGAATACATTTTAATATCACAATTGAGCTTTTCGAAGACCGAATAAGGCAGAGAGATGTTATTTTTTTACAAGACAGTTTAAATTGATAACACTTTTACTCACCACTTGTCCTGAAGATTTAGCAAACACATCATCTATAAGCAAAGCGCACAAGATGCACATATACAGACACTTGGACATCATGGTTTAGTGAAGTAGTAAGACGTGTACAGTGATGTGAACCAGAAGCAGGCAGAATGAAGATATCCACATTAAACACAGCATATAAATCATACAAAGAGAGCAACTAACAAGGCTATGGATACCCCGAATCACTCCAAATGTATCCCCATCAGTACCAAAACTATTTAAACGTTCTTTTTTGTAACAGTTTACCTCATTTATACTTTTAGGTACAAACTTATTATTATAGTTTGTATTTATTGCTGTAAGATATCTTAGGTAGGACGTCATCGAATACTTTATGATGATCTTCACAATAAAAGTGAATGATGCATAATGTTGAATAATCATGACCTTTCTGTGGATACGTGGCGAAAAAGGAAGACATTGTTCTTTCTCTGGGCTGAACTGAGTAAATTGAACATTTACTAACAAGTACTGGATTGAGATGATTAGTCAATGTAATATTGATACAGTGGAATAACTTTAAGTTTGTTGCTGTAAATTACAGCTGGCAATACCTAGCAAACAATAGTTACTTAGCACAATAGAGCGATATTAATTTAGTGAGATATTAATGGCTATTTCGTTTATATTTCAAATAGGTTCTCATAGTCTGGTAAAATAAGATTTAAACAGATGTTTGGGAAACCTGTTCGTATAAATATGAAAGGGAAGCAAATTTATACTGAATGTTTATATATTGTAATAAATGATATTACGAACGTTTTATGTGTTAAGGGTGGTCGGTCTTCTCATTACCGATAAACCATTCTGTACATTTTATTACAATATTCATGAATGTATATTGTTTTGGGTTTACATGCATGTGGACTACAAATAACAGCTTATATTCCACGCATGACGCACTAGTAGTGTGTGCAACACAATAGAACATGCATTGTAAACAGCATGTATACCATACACATGTAACGTCACCTTTAAAATAAACCTTAAATGCAAATACAGCACAATACAACTTATAGCCCATGTGTGAAATAATATTGGTTTGTATAACATAATATAACAAATATGGTATTCCATTACTGTAAGCTGCATCAATACCGTTCATGTATTCATCTTAGGAAGACCTGTCCTAAAAGTAAAACAACGAATACCAAAGACGGTATTGTTACATTTATATATTTATAAACTGAACTACATATATCCACTTTAAGTTTTTCGTTGGCAGTTTCGTCAGGTAGAATGTCATTTGCTGGAATTTGACATCATATATGTTGATATTTTACTTAGCTAATAAAGTATGGGTTAGTGAAATAATATTCCATTTGCTATATCTACGTATTCGTAATATCGATTTATATGATTAAGGTAAATGTAATGATGTACTGTATGTCAGTATGTCTCTCTGCCATTCCACTGTTTGCCAAAGTTTATAATTATTTATTTTATTTATTTATTTATTAAATTTCTCACTGACATAAAATACAACAATTGAAAGCATATAAGGCAGCCAGTGAAGGGGAGGGAAAACAGGTGGAAACTAACATATAAAAGGGACATATACCATATTGCACTGCCAAGACCATCAACTTTAAAAAAAAAATATTTAAAAATACTATGAATGTACATATAAAATATATGAAAAACAATAAATACAAATAAAAATGGAGTTCCATTGGCCGGCACTTTGCGCAGCGGCAACAATCTAGATACCCAAGTGTAGATATTGTCTGCACGAAACTTATTGGCAAGAAGGATTTTATAATAAGCCTTAACGCCGGTCTTAAAAATGGAAAATGAAGTGAACTTTTGAAAACAATCTGGTAATGTGTTCCACTTGGGAACAATTCTATAAACATGAAATCATTTGTGCGATTCACTTTTGCAAATGGACCGGAGTTGCTTTTTCCAGTGTTGCTGTTGTGTGTGACAAAATTAAATATATTGAAATCTATTAGGCCATGAAAGCACTTTTACACAAAAGAATGGTCAATATACTCTCAACGAAAATAAAGAGACAGTATATTTAGAATTACGAGACTATCATTGTAATCGAAATATGAGTATTTCGAAATGAATTTGGTGACTTAGCGCTGGACACGCGCAAGCCGCTGTACATTGACCCTGGAGGGGCCACTCCATAAGGAACTATCATACTCCAAGTCTGGTCGAATTAGAGCAGTGAATATAGTTCATGGTTAGGGACATTGAAGCCAAAAGCACGTTTTATCATACCCAGCTTTCGATTATTTTTTGAAACAATATTTGAAATATGATCATCTCCTTTAAGAAAATTGTTGATATCGACCCGAGATCCTTTATAGTTACAGTTCTGGTAAGGGATGTACCATTCATATGATAGTTAAAAACGACATGAATACGTTTAGAATAGTGAAAGGAAAGCTCCCAAGTTTGGCTCCACTTAAATAACGCACCGATATCAACTTGGAGCAGCCTGCAATCCAGGACACTATCGATTACCTCCATATCCGTAGAATCGTCACTGCAAACATTACTACAGTGGAGTTCTCGACAACGCAGGGCATATCGTTGATGTACAGGAGGAACAAAAGCGGTCCGAGAATGGACCTGCGGGGCATCTGATATAACAGGTAGCCAATCAGAATAAGATTCTTCGAGAGCAGTGCGCTGTAGTCGGTGAAAGAGATAAGCCTGCATCCATCGATGGAGATTGGAATGGATACCATCATGTTTTAATTATGAAGACGTAATTGATGAGAAACGCTACCAAACGCTTTGAAAAATCCAAATAAATGAGATCGATTTGTCCAGACTTGTCAATAACTCCGCTGACCATGTTGAACAATATGAGGAGCTATGAGACAGTAGTGTACTTCATCAAATTGGTCTTTAAGATGAGGATAAATAATATTGAAAATAAGACTTTCAAGAACTTTACCTGGTATACAAAGAAGGCATATTCTTCAGATCTACTATATAATATTCCACTCACTGGTCTGCTAGATTTACATCAGGAGAGAATAAAATAAACTAAAATTAATTTTTAAATAATTCGTAATCGTTCAGTATATGTATATTCCAATATTAAAACAACCCATGTAATTATATAATGAAATACTGATAATATCATTTTAATAGTGAAAAAATGATAAATACCTATCTGTACCGTATATAGCAAAGCTTTTGGTCAATAAAAATGTGGGATCATCTTGTTTTCTTCTGTTCCATTTCATTTTCTGGCAGTAGAGGTCCCAGATAATGTCTTGTATTTCTTATTACAGATAATTAGAGTTACTTAAGTTGATACTTTCCTATTTACTGGTTTTCAGAAATATACAATTTGTTTTCTATAAATATACTATGTTTGTCCCCACAATCATTTATGTACCCGGTTCAAAAACAACATGGGTCCAGTTTCTTGACCCGTTCAAAAATTGTTGTTATCCAGTCATGGTAATGAGCGGAGTCTTCCGTGAAATTTGGTTATTTCGTTTTTGTGAATTGGGTTATTATGAATTCATTCTTTCGAAACAACTTCCTCGCTGCAGCTACATTGCTGTAAAGTTTAACAAGATACCTTCAGTAGCCTCAGAGTTTGAGAAAATTATCAGATTCTAAGATTATCGTCCATCGGGTGGGGCATTAAATTGCGGTCCCGTGAGGAGGAATGGGGTGAATTTGTATACGCCTGCCTTGTAATTCTCTGAACACTCATCTAAAAGAGAAAGCTTGTCATAAGCCGGAATTCATCCATGATCATCACACGGATAGGGTTTCAAATGAGCCACTGTATCGCATCCTAACCTTGGGATTAACTATATTATACTATACTACTTCTATTTTACACTTCTTTCTGGATAAAATAAACAGATATTCTTTGTCAACAAAATGTACATAGACTATTTAATTCTACAACTTGTCATGTAATTTCACAGGGAAATTCTATGACACTAAGATATGATTGATACGTAACTAAAGTATAGTTGCATTCAACCGAACATTCGTTCCTGAGCGCTGAGCCTCCAGTGATACTGGACATATATCAGAAAGTTACACAATCCACTGCTTTAAGCTGAAACTACATCTTGATAAAATGTCACAAGAAAATCACTGAGCATGTAGGATTTTAAGGTATGGAGTGTTCAAGTCAGTATTGTATTTCATACAATTAACTTGTGCACTACAATGTGCATGTGTATGGAATGCGTAGTTCCTTTAACGCAACCATACACAACAACAATAAATACACAATAATCATATTATACTATGTATAGTACAATAATCCTAACAATTCACAATGGAATTAGACACTTACACTCCAAATAGGCATTAAACTCACTTAATTAACATTCAGTCTATACACAGTTGGGTGATACCTACTTACAGTGGTGGCGCCAGCGAGCGCGGGAGTGAGGGGGCACATAATCATGCCGTCGAACCGGCTATGCCCACCCCCGTCGGAGGAGAGACTACGCTAGTCGGACACCGGTCGTCGGACCTATTGTTACACCTTCGCTGTACATTCGCTGTACATATTAATATATATTCGACATCTCGGGCCAGAACAATTTGAGAACCTTTTTTTTTTTTTTTGCTTGTCGGAAAATGTTCTCGTCGGACCGAATGCTGTGTCCCCCCGAAAATCATGGCGCCGCCACTGCCTACTTAGTGCCCGCGGGCCTCATTAAAAACACATGTGCCGTAGGGCATTTACCATTTTTGCAGGTAGAAAGTTAATAAAACCTGAATATTTTTCGCGTGCTTCACGCCCCCCCCCCCTTCTCCGGTATGATGGTCTACTTTAGAGTTATCACCTCCTGTGCCTATCTTTTTTTTTCAAATACATACGAGTTGACGTCCCACCACCCCACCCCACCCAAACATACGGCTTACCTTACCATATGGTTCATGATCAGTCAAGTCCTTCCCAACAAAAAGATGGACCACCACTGCTGGAACCCATCCTTGATATTCACGAAATCAAGGGGCGTAAATTGACAATTTTAGACACAAACAAAATTAAAAACTGTTTTCTTACCACGCCCCATAAAGAAATGGATCTTAGTACACGAAAGCCGGGCTCCAAAGCCGAGACATTGTGTTATATCGCGATCGTGACTGACATATTCGTAAGGACAGTAATACATTGCTCACCCAAATAGTTTCTTCGGCGAGCAGTCATGGCCCATCCCAACTAAATTATTGAAGGAAAAGTGTGATAGTATCTGGCTTTTGTTTGGTTAATTTGTTGATCTACCCGCCCACCAACCCCTATTGAACTTTAAAGGAAAAAAATCATGCCGGCCACTCTTCTACAAAGGAGGGATTTTGTGTACAGTTACATAGTTACGAATTAGTGTGTACAGTACCGTAACAACGTTGGCACCTTCGTGCAATCAAATAGCACCTCCGTACAATCAAATATCACCTCCGTACAATCAAATGATTCGGCACCTCCACCAACTGTTATATTTCGTCTTCTTCCTGTTAAATATAGTAGCCTATTTATGAATATATACAGGGGGCAGCGCGATGCACTTTAGACGAAAACCGAACGAGAATAAGATGATATTATAACGGCTGAATATAGTTCTTCCTCTCACGGTAAATTGGTAATAATTATACACTATATTTAATAAATCAAGAATCATGAATCTAGAAGAATTTAAGAATGAACCAGTCTCTATTCTGCATAGCTTTTATATCAGTTCAACTGTCTTCCAGAAGGCATTACTCCTTATTAGTAATTTTCTAAGCTACCCTGCTATTAGGCATATCCAGTGTTCGAAATACATGGGTTTGGGGTTTGACCCCAATGAGGTCGAGACCCCCCCCCCCATGCCCTTTTTGAGGGGACCCACGGGTCCTTATCAATCCTCTCCCCACAGAAAAGAGATTGGGATCTCCCATATTTTTTGAGGGGGCACATAGAATAAAAAATCAACCTCACCCATCCCTCAAACAAGTTTTATCTCGTATATTTAAATAAATCTAGTCCAAATGGCGTTTGCAAATGATGGATTTCATTCACTGAGTGGATATTTTCTGAGAAATTCGGCGATGAAGGTGTCAAAACACGGAGAAATTCAAACTTGGCCTAAATCCATACAAATGTTTAGTCAAGATCATTAGGCTATATTTACTTCTTTAATTGGTTCAACGGAGTAAGAATTATTATTCCTTATATGCATTTTGCATATATTAGCCAAATAATTTAAGAATTGAAGAAAACATCATTGGACCCCACCCCTCAACACTTTCCCACAAAGGTTCACGACCCCTAATAAATCCAATCTCAGGATGGGAGGTGCACACGCCATTGACTCTAGCCACAAAACCATCAAAAATGTTTTCAATAATACCTACATGTACCCATTTCGAACACTGGCCATATCACGAACTTTCTACACGCGCCTGTATTAGTCACGAAATTCCTAGACGCGTCCCTACTGTTTGTAGTGCAATTCACTATATCATAACACAGGCTACATTATAAACGTATCAACATGTCGAGTGCAAATAAACCTAAGAACAATCAGAGACACATATCCTGTCTGTAACATATACCATAATATGTGTCTGAGTGTAAAAGCATATACGTGAAAATATACAGAGCTATAGTAATGTGTTCAGTCATACGTGTGTCACATATAATAAAATCATAACCCAAATCCCCAACGAAATATTATAGATTCGCCACTGTTCTAAACAGGCGGACATCCTCTTTCAGCCGGCCACAATGCTTACCTTATTTTCGGTCACATTGGTCCCATTAAAACAATGTTTCTGGATCATCCGTTGGTTTTAGATCCACTCCACCCCGACATCCCATCCAAATATTATTAAATCCGCCACTCTTTGGACACATTTAAGGCCAACCCAATATTTGAAAAGCATAATAAGTAGAGAGTTCCCTACTGAACACTATAAACACTATTCTAGCAAGTGCCTACTTAATAATTATGATATTTGCTAGGTTACTAACATTCACTATATCAGATGCATATACAATCAAGCTCTTCATTGCGTTCAGTATACTTTCAATGAGGAAGTTGGTTGTGTCTTCCCCTCTTTCTCGACAGTCATCTCTCGCATGTAGCTGCCTCCCTGGGAATCCACCAATTTCGTGGCTTCGGCATCTTAGAAGTGTTCAACTAACGTTTAATAAATAACTGATAAATAACGAAGTTTAGGCTGTGCGAGAGTGTTGGAGCCAATTTTTATGTTAGTTTAATTCCACCTTCGGACGTGGACTGCGGAAGCCCAGACAAGCCCAGAACCCAGTCCTGTTCCCAAGCTAAAAAAAACAGTGGGTTCAGCTCACTGTCGCGACAACGTCGTGGTAGGTCGTCGCTTGCGTTGGTTGGTGGGAACAGCATATAGCTTTTGTCAGCCGTTCTCCGTTTATTGTTACGTAAGTACACACAATGCTTAGCGGCAGGAATACAAGGTTGTTGAAGCGAATTAATACACGGTAGTTAATCAGGCTTGGATGATGAAAACTCGCATTCTAAGCCTAAGAAAGTTCAAAGGGATTCCCGGCACGGGACACATTAGTAGCTTGTTCTCCGTGCATTTACCTATTTGTAGTAAATAGTATGGATGCGCATATAAAAATTAATTTTTGGTTAGGCTATATAGTGAAAACTTCGTCTAAAAGGACACCAAACATATTAGGCTATATGCAAACATTGATGTGAATATCAGCATATGTGTTGCATATTACTACTGGCGTACGTTATTCTCAGTATTGTGGACTAGTCGGTGTAACGAACAATGGGGGGTCCCCACCCACCCAGTGACATTGGAACAGCGAGGAAGGGCGCCATATTCCCCAAATAACTTGCAGACATACCCCACGCTATTCAACATATCGAGATTTTTTGTTTTTGCTTGTTTGAAAAAATACAACACATGCTCGAAAACTGGGCGCCAAAGCTGGTTTGGCCACTCCTAGGCTGGACAAAACTGCGACCATGGTAATAACGCATCCCAATGAGGTGGGGTGTAAATTAAAATATACTTAGTTGCTAATACATTCATTGACACATGTTAACAACGAATATGCATACAGTGTTCCAAATGGGTAAATGTATTTGGGGAGGGGTATTTGGTATTCTTTTTTTGCCAAGGGTGGTTAAATATAGGGGTTACCATATTTTAACTTTGCAAAAGTGGGACATGGGTGAGGGGTCTAAGGGGAGGGGTGTCCCTCTTCCCTTTGCAGAAAATGATGGATTTTCAAGAAGTTGCATATTGCAAACACAGGATTAGTATGTAACATTAAAAAAAACATTTATATCGACACCCACGTCATGAAGATAAACTCTTGTTGCGTAAAATGCAGGCGTGTTTTAAATATATTATCGTTAACATGTACTGTAAAACACTAAACGAAAATTGGGGTAAAGTACATTACCTGTCGGGGCGCAATATTTTCGGCGTAAAAGCGGAACAATCCCGATTAATCGGGATATATGGTATGATTAGATGTGGTATGGGCTAGTGGCGTCCACACTCATGGTTTCAGAGTTGGGTTCACGTTATCACACCTCACACGACTGATTTTGGAAAGGTGCTCTGTGGGAGTGGTCTAAGGGGAGGGTTGTCCCTTAAGAATTGTTTACAGAATTAGTGATGCTTAGTTACAAAATAATACTATATTTGGCATGGTACTATATCAGTCAGACGAATTGGGGTGGGAGCTGCTGACATTTTTTACACGACAACAAATTGCGTTCCGTGACTACATTAGCCATATAATTTAATAGTACTTACACTAAGATAGGGAAGATATGTTCCAACTCTATGTGATTTTATATATGAATTTTAGGACCCCTTCTGAATCCCTTAAAAAAGCATTGAAGGGCAGCGGTCCCCACCTCATTTGTGGGTCAACAACCCCCCCCCCGTCCGTCGAACCCCCGTAGTTCGACACTGGGCCTACACATAGGAAATAAATACAGTAACTTAGTCAACTTAAACTGAATTAACTATTCGATGAATTAACCAGAGCTGAGTTAACAATATACGATCACACATAATTTCTTGTTAAATCTGTAACTTGTAACAACTATAAACGTAAATACTCTCGTGCACCCGCAAGTAAATAGTTGACGAAACGATCAGTTCACGGCTATGGTTGGCCACACGGGTCATAACGGAATGCGACCATCCTTTACGCGTAAATATTTGAATACTTCTTTCACGCTAAAGAAATTAATTTAAAAGGTTGTGATTGGTTGTTCTCTTTACGTGTAAATGTGTAGACGTTGTGGCCCTCATGACCAACCATACGCGTAAAGGAAAATCGACTCTTTACGCGTAAAGACATGGACACACTCTTTACGCGTAAAGGATTTCTACCATCCTTTACGCGTAAAGACTTGAATACTTCTTTTACGCGTAAAAATAAATGAAAAGGTTGTGATTGGTTGTTCTCTTTACGTGTAAATGTGTAGACGTTATGACCCACATGACCAACCATACACGGCAATGTATTCAGTGGTTAACTTCAGGCTGTGGTCGAGATCAGTAGGCCGAATTAGCATCATGGAAGACATGCTTAACCCATATCCCAACTTCTTACCACCATAATCCCCTGTGGCGGAACTTATAACACCCTGGCAGTCCCTACCATGGGCGGGATTATTAGAGGAAGTAAGGGAGGAAAATCCCGTGTTTTTCCACATATTTAAAAAAGGTGAATTTTTACTTGTATTCCTTATTTAATCTCATGCATGTTCCGGTACCCATTTGCATGTAGGTGACCTTACCATCCCTGTTTTCTTTTAAAGGGGTGGGTTCATATTCCTTTTATTCATCCTCTATGCATGGGCAGCCACATGTAGTGGAAGGTCTGGGGGGCACGAGTTTTAAAGAGAGGAAACTTAGCGCACGCCCTGATTTGTTGCCCTTATGACGTAATGATGTGGAGAGTTATTTGTTAAAATTCGGTTAGCGCCCTCTCTGGCTCTGTAACCTTTACTGTGAACTTTCCGTGCCCCATACAGTACAAACAGTGTCCTTGTGGTGACCTTGTTACTGCTGGAATGTACGCTATAACATAGGGCAATATTGTACATGTTACGTACACACTGATTGTACTGTACGCAACGCAATATTGTAATGTTATTGACGTGCCGTGGTTTGTGCACTAGCGCGCGGTGGTGTACAATTTGTATGCGATATGTTAGCTGATACAACAAGTTAAAGCAGCCTTTTGCGTTTTGTTGTCGATTTCCATAATTTTATCTAAGCATACAGAGTTTTATTGAAAATAAGATTACAATTGATCAAACTAAGACACTCCT
>WXZC020000047.1:0-19059 GCA_011317855.2 Paelopatides confundens
AAGCCACTTCGGCTTTCCCACATGTGTGGCAGCTTAGCGTCGTAAAATAACTATACCTATACCTATACTGTCAATTGAAGGTTAGGCATAATTGTTCACATGCCAACTTATCGGTCATAGCCGTCATTGAAAACTATCACTGAAATCATCATCATCGATGTTTATACCTGTGTTGATGCATTTACATGAATTATTTACTCGTCTGTTTACCCATGCTTGAATCTTTGAGGCTACATTATTCAATATGAAATCACTCTCCAGCCAACAAGCCGAAGGAGGGCCATGTGGATTTTCCTGGTGGAATTGGGCTTAGATGTGATAGGGCTCTGAGTGGGCTAAATTGGCATGGGAGAATATTTCCCTCGTAATACGGACACATTCCTATCTGAATCGGCAAATTTGATCTAACACGTTTGACAGCTGCCCCGATGCTATGTAAACACGAGGAGCGGGCTTCCTCATCTACAACAAATGTTCCGAATGTCACAATAACAAATACCACTGTATTGGTTGCGCTTACCCCTGTTCCGTAGGGTAAATAGTAATATTGATTACCCAAGGTTCACGGATAAAGTTCTGTATTGTTATTGTATTGTGGCCCGTTTGGCTTAGCTTTTCGTCAGGATTGTAATGCGTTAATTGTATGTTGGGTTACATATTCAATAATTACAGCTTGTCTAATTTGTTTTGTCAATATTGTAAAATAAATATCACGATTAAATATTGGTATATGTGTAGCTTATCAAAGAAGTACTGGACAGGGGAATATATTTGTTATAGTTCGTGTACGTATAGGCCCTAAATACAACACTACACTGTGCTACCCTACCTACTCATAACAAGTGCGGTCTAGTTTGGAATGCATTGAATATGTGATGTATACATGACTTTGAGGACAACTTGCTGAACAATGCACAAGCCAGAAAGCAGTGATGCCCATTTGTCCAAAATTCCACTGACTGTCGGGCAAATAAGAAACGATCATCCGTCCGCTGGTAGAGCCTTCTCAATTGTTGGAAAAAAGTATCCATCCTGCAGGTCGGTACGCGATGCCATTTAAGGTATTGGTTAGATTCAGGTTTGTCCGGATCTTAGGCAGAGTATTTTGTGAGGAGGGGGGAGGTGGTAGAAAATGATCCAAATCCGTTTTTGATTTATTTTTAAAAAGTTTAATTTTTACTTATTCTTTTTAATTGCCTGTCATAATTGTGTATGCTAAATATTGCAGCATATTGCAAGAGAGGTGTTCCCATGCCCATAAACCCCATCCCCAAAATAGGTATTTGTATTTTTATTTTGAAAGTTATGTCAGTGTCAATCATATATGTTTGCCGTTCCAATATGTCAGCACCACAGTCGTATTATCTAGGTGACGCCGGCGGCGTACCGCTTATCAGACCCCCGTGCAATTTGTAAGTATGTGTCAACCATGCAGAATTGGCAACACTTGGCGCATATGTATATCAGTAATGCAGAATTATATTTTTGCCGTAATGTAGCATTATTGTAGTAATGCACTACCGTAAATGCATGTATTGGTAGGTTCATTGTGTGACTAAGTGGGCGTAAGCATGAAAATAGGAAACAACGTAAGTTGATTATATAATATATTTTTTTGGATCAGTTTCATTCAGTTTGTTGCGGAAACATGAAAGCAGTTTAGTTTTCTGATGGAGGGTTTAATGTGTGTTAATGCCGAGATATATGCCTCCGGGACCCCAATTGGGCAAACATGTAACTTTATCAAACTCTAATGGAATGTTATGGTATAATTTCTATGAATAATCTAACAATTTCATGAATACAGTTTTTCTCGGTAACGCATAACACATTCCAGAATGTATCAAGTCAGTACAAAAAAGAAACTTACACTTGGAAAACGAAAGGTTGAAACATTGCATGATATTTACAATGCAATGTAGGGTAAACTTTAAACTTAGGACTGCATATTATCCGGAAATATCATTAACTGAATTAAACCATTTCGTGTAATTTCATCAGTTTGATCAAGGGGGTTTTAAATGAAGCCGCTAGGTTGTTTTGAGAAGGTTAAGCAATGGAAAATATAATTTCGTCAAATGGCTGCTGGACTAGTGCTGCTACTATATACTTTATATTGTAACTGTATGGCTTTCACTCAGAGACAGTGTATTTTGTTAAATCTGTTTTTTTTGTGTGGCAATTATCTTAAGTATGTGGAATATAATTGCATCGTATTCGTAATATGGTGGTTTACTGGTGCTAAAGTTAACTTCAATGTGAGCAAAATATTTTGGTAAATTGCATACTTTACTTAGTAGTATATCAATTTCATGCACATCCTTCTCACATTGAGACTAATTTGTTTTCCACATTCCTAGTCCAATTCCAAAATATAGCTCACATGTCATCCTTAAAATATACTCACTTGGGACATTTAAACAAATATGTAAGCACAATAATAGGCCACCTAAGGCCCAAATTCGCTTATCTAAAACGCACTTTGAGCCTAAGTAGTGCCCATGAAAACAACGACTGAGACCAGGTTTGACAATTTGGTTGTTTTAGGCCAATTGGGCACCATTTGGGGCAGATGGTAAGCTGAATTTGGGATCAAGTGGGCCGGTTGGTCAAAATGTTGTGGGCTCCATTTGGGCAGACATGTTGGGGTCTATGGATTGTCGCAGTTGGGGAAATTTAGGGCCCATCCATGTATGCTGTATCAATATAGTTAATGGTCATTTTACTCAAAAGTGAAGAACAGGGATTGGCATTGACATTTTCAGGAAATTTGGAACTTTGTGTCGGGACAATCGTAGATGATAAGTCTATCAGGTATATCAGGTATATCTGTCTGGCAGATTTCGGTTCACCCGGTTCATTGGTTGGATTACGGAGGGGAATTACCACCCTCTCCCGTCCATCCTATATTATTTTATTTAAACAAAGTTGTAATTTGTAGTTAATCATCGCACAGTGTTGCATGTTATATATGTGCCATTTTAGATGAGCATCCGTGTCCCTCCGCCTAAACACCTCCCCATAAGGGGTACATTTGGGGATGTATTGGCATTGTTATGGTTATGGCGATATCGTGAAATATTGGAGTTCGGGACAGTCATATATTTTTGTCGGGTCAAAATTTCAGCAATCCCAACAAATTCGCCTGACACTAGGGAAGCCCTTGACATCAATTATTGTGATTCCCAAATTTTTACTATACTGAATTTGAATAAAATAGAAGTATTCCATTTGCAAGACAGTCTGAAGCCAGTATATGCCAGAAAATATTAAGGACGGGAGTAAGTCAACTAGTCGGAATATATATTACATTTCAAATGAAAAGCTTCTTATTAAGTGAAAACGTAACCGATTATCTCCAAAATTGAACTGAATTTAATCTAAACAAAGTCAAATGTAGCATCTCGAGAACATTATCATTATATTTGTTCGAAACATGATACATGTTGCAGGTTTTAATGGGCCCCAATTGGGCAAATATGTTTAACTGGGTGAATATTCCCAATATTTTATGAATTAGGTTGTAGTCTACTTTAAAGTGGAATTGAAGTAGTTCCTTTAGAAGAAAATAATATTCTACCCTCAGTGTTATTATATGCCAGCTAACACTAATTGTGTTAGTTTTCGTGATCATAAAAAGATAGAAATGACATCGATACGGTACTTCAAAGAAAGTTGGTAGGCTATTACATAATGATTAATTGTCCCAGTCTAGCTACGAATGTAGTGTGACTGTGCTGTACTACACCCAAGAGTCAACATTACATCATACTACATGATTGCACTGCGGCACAAACCATAGGCTATGTTGCCTAGTGGTTATAATATCGCCGTTCAATCGGGAGGTTGGGAGTTCGAAGAATGGTACATACTGCCACTTGCTTGCTGCTCATCGTTAAAGCATCGGTGTAAGGGAAGTTACATTAGTGTCCCGCTTAACTTTAGTGCCTAATAAGCAATAATAACCGTTTCGAGAAAAAAACTAACATATACTGTACATGCTTGTCAGGCAATACCAAAGAGAAACTTACTTTAGTACAGTTGAAAACCAAAGCCATGAACATTGGGTAAAATTTGCAATGAAATATAGTACAAACGATAACCTTATTGCATATGTTCTGGGAATATCAACCACTGAATTCAAACATTTAGTGTAATTTCATCAGATTTTACAAACACATTTTAGTGAAGCCGCGAGGCTGTTTTGCATGGTTCAGCAATGAAAAAACATTATTTCGGCAACTGGCTACAGGAGTGATGTTTCTAATATATGGCTTTCACTCAGTGAGAATGACATTTAGGTTAAATCTTTCTGTATGACAATTTTCATGAGCATGTGGAAGAGACCCGCATCGTATTCGTAATGATGGTTTTATAATGCAGAAGTTAACTTGAATGTGAACAACGTGTCTGTTCATAGCATACTTCACTTAGTATGATGTTAGTTGTTCAGGGTCACATGTATAGCTCAATTACCTGCACACCCTTCTCACATATTGATACTGATTTGTTTTCCACATTAATAGTCCAATTCAACTAGCTCACATTTCAAGGACAAAATACTCACTTTGGGACATTTGAATCCATATAAGCGCATTATAGCCCACATAATTCCCATTTGGGACCATCGGAAACCCATTTTACCCCACAATTATGCCTGCAGAAACAAAATATTAAAAATAGTAATGCTAAATATAAAGAAACCTCTCACGGAACCGACACATATTTCATGTCAGACATTGAAACATACGGTCAGTTATTCGTTGTGATTGCAGTGAAACGGATATCCACATTGTGTAGTCAGTCATACGAAAGCAAAATGAACTTCCGTTAGATTGGTGTTAATACACATTCCTGCGTAGATACATATGAAGATGACTTTATTGAATATATATTTACTTACATGTTCCAGTGGTGTGATCGTATGAAGGTCCGGTATTCGACGATATTGTGGATCCGTTGTTAATCATCCAGTCAAAGTTATCGTCATACACTTGGGTATAGCCACATAAACTTGTCTCGAAGTCGCAATTTAAATCTTTATATACAACAAAAGAAAACATGCTGGTTGGTTTTGCGCGTTATTTTTTGCACTTACAATAACATCACATGTATTATGGTTGTATATAGTAAGTAAATTTACGTTGTATTTGACGTATCCTTAGCTAAAATCGCACACTTTGACAATGTGTATCGTGTATCTGTTCAGAATAGATAATCAGCCCAAGCCACATACTTTCATTGATTCAAAGTTAAACTAAATATGTATATAACGGGAAATATGACCATAATCAGAAATGAATATAAGGATTACTCTGAGCACATCGCATATTGAGGACCCAAATGGAAGTATTTTGTTTTTACTTTCTTTGGCTTATCCTCGGTTCATTCAGTTGAATATTGTCATTTTGTACATTTTCTTTGTAATTCAATGCAAATGTCTGTATTTGTATATGTTTTAATTTGAATGAACCTAATAAATCAAATCAAACAAATCTGGTTATACCAGTTGAAATGTCGTAATCGTAACCCGATATTTATATAAAATATTATGTCACCATATATCCCACCGGATAACAATAGTGATTTAAATAAGAAAGACACACGTGCAAGTATGGATAACCTCCTCCAGTAATATGAACAATATCTTGAACCATACTGTACTTGATCCAATATCAAGGGACATCTATATGTTAATTAAGCACTATATCCAAGCTTTCCTTCTTGATATATCATCATCCTTACAATATTCCCCCATTTTGATCTCTGCTGACCCCAAATAACACAGGACCTCTACCAAGAACAAAACGGTTCTTAAACATATTATGGGGAAACCAAAGGTCGTATATGAGGTCTGCCCAAGCGTTCTTATTTGAGATATGGTGTACAAGGTTTCCGATTTTGGCCCTTGCTGACTCCAAATTTACGTTGTAAATTATTTTCCTTTTGAGATATCGTATTTAGAAACAAAGAGTGTCACGTGCATATACAAGCATACCCACACAGTCTTGCCCATCATTCAGTCCGAGCTCTCCTGTATTTTCCCTGGTCCTCGATACCGCAGTTTCCATCGAAATATGCTGTATTAAAACACCCAACCCTCTTCTCAGCTAATTTATATGTGGCTCAATTATAACTAATAGCATCAACACAGTATCATAACTTCAGAGATCAAATACAGTAGGATATTGTATATATTGTTGCCAAGACCTTAAAAGGGACATACTGCTCTGCTGCTGGGTTCTCAGCGTTAAAGTATCAGATTGAGGCCAATTGGATGTCTTGGTGTAAAATGCCACCCGACGTGAAGTGTAAGTTACAAGCCACTTCGGCTTCCCATATGTATATGTGGCAGCTTATCGTCGTAAAATAACCGAAACTGTGCACTATAAACTACATGTTACTTCGCGGTCTTTCCCCTTTATTTCAAATGGAGCTAGTTTGAAGTATATTACATTATAACGCGGATATATATGTGTTACACGGTTTAACGTTTTGTAAGGTATACTCTGGAAAGCCATTAATCGTGTGGAAGTAAGAGGTTCAATACATATGGACCAAGTTTAATGAACAAACATTTTGCCTCATGAATATCAATAGCCATATATTTCTTCCGAGGACTTATTGATTAATTTGCAATGACTACGGAGGACATGTAAGGTATTTGTTCAAGTTCTCGGTGTGAATGTAAAACAAGCACACGCCATCATAAATACATCGCTTATGATTATCAACGAAACCAAAAATGTATATAAAGCAATACGGAGCCATAACAAACAAGATTGATCGTTTGGATATAAAGGCCTATTTCGGCCATGTGTCTTGTCTAATTATCATTTTTGTAATAGGAGTAATAAACTAAGCATGATTAAATAACGAAACTATACTTTCCAATGATTAAATTACAAATATAAATATGATAAATATACGTGTGCTCGTTGTATATCAACTTAAATCAGATATATTACACCAGATCAGTTTTATCTGACCATATTAATCCATAATATAACTCTATCGTCAATTCCGATGCACAAATAACGGTTACACTAATGTTATATATCACTACGATAACATTAATTAATGTTGGTTAAATTCTTAAAATACTGTAGCTGAATAAATAGAAGAATTATATCTCGAATTTTTAATTTTTAATATACTGATGTAGGATAGACGCGAAATATAGGTGTCCCACTGGTCATATGACTTGGAAATCATCCCATGTAGAGTATTTCAATACCGACACAATCCTCTAATCTTATATTTATTTTCATCCTCTGATCGCTATTGTATGTCTGCTTTTTCATGACTCATAAACAAATCATATGTCGTATATACACGAATTTTCTGTACGGGTTAGGTTGTATAGTGACTCAGTTTTCACTTGATATTCCACTTCTGCTTTATAATTACAATTTTATCAATATCACCAACGGATTGTTTCAAATTAGTTATCAAGTCAGAGTGACTCACCTAATAGTATTGGTAAGTTATTCTGTGTTATTTATTGAATGAACACCAGACTGCTCGCATTGACGTGTATATGCTAAATATATACGGCATTCACTTCCAGTTGTGACTATTCGAGTATTGTTGATCCTAACATTTCTCCGTAGTCATTGTTTCTGTCAAATAATTAGTCGGGATTAAGCCCGAATGTATTATATATATGTATGTTTTATTATTGAATTATACAATTTACATATGAATACCGGGACACACCTCCATATAAACATTAAAAGAAGAGCTTTACATTACATTTTACCAATGATCGAAACTAATCAGTGTGATTCCTCCTTCCAATATAAGTAACCATGTGCTAAAACATTAATGACAGGTGATCCAAATTATATATAGGATAAACTGCATCAAGTAGATTGTATAAAGTTCCCGGTCACTGATCGTTGCTGATTGTGTTGTTTACGTCGTTTGCCCTTACCGAGTAACTATTTGTGTTATATAAAAAACATAACGATTTTATTTCATAGTATTGTCATACATATTTTAGCTTCATATATACAACATCAATCGTGGCGCCAGTCTCCATGAAATGAGGGGAACAAAGAACCGACGGGGAGGCCCCTGAAAAAACTGAGGCTGTTTACATTGCGGAAACGCCCATCAGTGCCAAAATCATGCAATATGATACACGAATGTGTGTCTAGGGCAAATGGTGTACACAAGATGACGCATTCTACATTCTGCGACTTAATGATTTAAAATCGTTAACCTTTATGAACAGGGTTTTAAGGAGGAGTATAAAGGGTTTTTACAGTATTAAGAGTGATTATATTGCACAAGTATTATAGTTTTCATCCTCTACTCCCCCTCCGTTCGATGGTTTCTCACAGAATGTGGACGAATTGCAACATCGAGCTTGGCGAGAAGTTAGGGTGAAACATGTCCCACCGTCGCCCCATGCACAACATGACATACAAAGACGACATACGACATGTGAAAATATGTTCCTTTTTCCACCAGGAAACATCTGTATCATGTAATCAATTGACCTCCACTAAAATAATCCATATATACATATGTGGCTCACTCCATGAATCAATCGAACACCTCACCCCAAATTAGGGTCGTGGTAATTGTATCATTGGATCATTGCATGATACTACATACAATCGTTTATATGGACTGCCACTTGGATAACACTATACATTGAGTGGCTTCACAATATAAACTAGTTTGTGTTTTCAATATTGATATGATTCATTGACTAATGTAGGTTATAGCTTACCGTAATCCGTTGGTGAATTTATTTTGTAATCATCGCGTCCAATTTGGTAGAGCTACGTAAATATGTCAAGGGGTCATACATTATGTTGTCATGTTATATTATGTTGTAATTGGATATTCGATAACAGTGACTTCGCTGTATGTTATCCTTGGGGAGGCAGAAGTTGAAACGTATGGCTTGGATATAGTAATGACATTTGTTTGGATAGAGTAATGGCATTTGGATTTTTTAATTTCACATCTGTGATCCCTAAGCTGTATGTGTTCCACCATATCACATGAATAGAATATTTGAAAAATCACATTTTATTTGTAAAATCCTGTAGGGGAACCGTACACGTAATGCATGGTGACATTTGCAAAACGGTAGGTTACAATGTACAGAAATGTATGTTGTGAGATTAACGTGTTTGTATTGTTGGACAATTTGGCAATATCATGTCAGCATGATATCTTAGAGTAAATAATTAAGTACGTAGCATATCTCACTTCCCGCGAGATTTACTCAAATTATGAATAACATATTTTGTAATCAATTAATTATGACATCTTCAAGAATGATTTTTGTATTAAAAGTAGGATACGGTAACAGGCACAGTATGTATCTGCTTTAAAAAGGTGTGATAGGCTAGTGATATGTATGTATGTTTTGAAATTCACACGTTTGCCATATTTAAAAGATATGTTGTCACCTCCATATAACAAACTATTGTAACCATATAATTTATGTTTAATTACGAGTGAGACGTGACATTACCGTACGTTGCAAATGCAACCATAATGATAAAAGCTGTTCTAAGAGGGTTTTACTACAACCTGATTACAAATTTACAAAAACTTTCAACATTGACAGGTAGTTTTCAATCACATATTCAGATTGAGGTATTTCTTTCCACAATCTGTGTAACTTTGCAAACAATTAGGCAAGCGAAAACAAAACAATAACAAACCGAGTCAACATATTTGCCTACAAACGCGTACTGCCCTTCGATTAAAAAATATTACAGAACCAGGAATCGCAATAATATTAACCAATGAGAGGTCAAATTAGGAAATGGTGAATGCATTTGAGCAACATTTTTAAATATGTGGATCTAAGAGCAATGTTTATAAACGAATCTGTGGACCATTGTTTGTAATACTTTTTCTTTGTGAGGCCCCCAATATATTTGGAGAAAAGAACTAAGTAACTCTTTGTCAAAATGTGATTGGAACCTATCTGTCAATCCTAAGAGGCAAGAGCTTCAAATTTTATAATTCGTATTGGTAGGTGTTCAACTATAATCAATATTCAGTAGCAACGCTTTGAATTATAATATTTTTTATCAAAAACATGTATATTACCGAAAGTTTCCCAGTTTAGACTTTATTACGGTATAATTTCAGCTATTCCAACTGTTTGAAAAAGCAAAAGTAAAATGTAAGATATAACAGTACTATACAACAACGAATTAACTCTCCAACCTTTTGCCGTAATACGAAGGTTACATATGTGTTTCTTATCAAGAGTAATGTATCATCACCAAAGGTCATTTAAAAATGGAAGCAGAACAACCAAGGTAATTGGTGTTGCAATGAAATATTTACTCTTCCTTTCACTTCTGTAAGGGATACAAAGATTCAATACTTTTCAGTTTCGTTTTATACATCTAATTCTGGGAAGCCAATTATTTTTATACGAAATGAAACTAAATTATTCCCCACTGTGCACTTTTTGTAATGCTGAAAGTGAAACATTAAAACATCTTTTTGATTTTCTCCATTACAAATACATTTTGGAACGAATCATCAAATTTATATTTAAGGGAAAATGTTGAAGTGATCCTAGGATTAAATTCAATTTGGTCATACTGGTGATAGAAGATATTATATTACCTTTTTTTACTTCATGCAAAGTATTTAATTTACAAAAGAAAAATGAACAACAAGATTCCAAATGCCACTAACTTTATGATATAGTTCAGTCTGTGATATTTTATATAATGCAAAAGCAAAATAATTTTAAAAATAATTGTTCATTTGATTTAATATAATGTATGTGTTTCAAAAGTAAGAAAGTAAATATTGATGTAAATATGCCATGTATAAAAACATTATTTAACGTTATAAATGACGTTTTGATTGTCTCAAGATATGGTTTAATTCTTAGTATTATATTAATGTCGGAAGCGGGAGTCATTCCTGCGTAATTACTTGTAATTACTATCCGTGTGTATTTTGACATATATACATTCTGCATTACGTAGAGGGTATATGGTTATTATATATGTAGAGGTTTAACGAATCTCGTGTACTTATGCAGATTTACAGAAGGAAGCTTGAAGCATAGGACCTGAAATCCAGTAATGTTCTCTATAATGTTAACTATGACTGTTAGAAGCGATTCCAGTCCATCGCGTGCACTGATGTACCCAACATTTGTATGTATCATTATGTTAATTTGTATTATATTCTATATGATATTCTTACTTCTGAGTTGGATCAATAAAGCCAGTCAGTGTTTCAATGTAAGTACACTTTTGAATCCTCAGTAATAACTTAAACGCGATGCGAATGACCGTATATTCTATAATTTTCACTGGTCATCTGTGAATTCATTTCAGTAATTATTTACACAATCACAAATACATATAAATCTGTGAAATGATATGTGCTTTAGCTGTTTGTGTCTGACTGTGCATGGGTCATTTAGCAGATGCACTGATCCAGTTGAGTCATATTAATCAGTTGCATTGGTCTACTTCAGTCCCATTGATCAAGTCCAGTTTGAACTGGACTTCATCCAAATGCCAGTCCAACGGATCCAGTTTAAGTTTACTCAACTGCCATTTCCAACTGGGTTTCACGAAGCTGCATTTAATTTATATCAACATCTTCCAGTAAAAGTCATTCACAAATGGTATGATTCACAGGTGGAATCGTTCAAGACCATTCTTGAATTACACTATTTCATGAACTTCCATTCATGAATGGTTTTCAACGAAACCATTCAGTACCATTCATGAATGGTTTTCAATGGAACCAATCAATAATATTCCCCGATTGGAACCAAGAGCATTAATCGAATCGATATATCCATACATGAGACTAATCGAGACCATTCAGCGAATGGAACCATTCATAATTGGGTCCATTCGAGACCATTCAAGGGTGGCCAAAATCCAGTGTTCCGAAAACCATTCGAGACCATTCAAGTGTAGACCCATATTTAGATTGTTCATAGGTACTCAACAATTCGCTCCAGGAAAAGAAGAGAGAAGAGATTGTATTTTTTCCACTAGAAACCTTTGCAATACCATGATTTTAAATTTTTGTCCACTCAAATAAGGTGCCAACTGTTTGGATGGGCTTAACTCACTGTTATCTTCATGTGGCCCATTTATAAGGTTCCTTATTGATTTATTTGCAATTATTCGATGGATTATTTTACGTTTACATATGTTATATTATCGAACATTCAGATTTATTTTAAAATAACAAAGCCATCCCTTATGGTCTTTTCATCGTGTGTATATTATGTTTTAGTACATGCATTAAGCAGACAAAATAGTGTGTGGTAACGGGTCCTCGTTCGAAAAAAAGTTGACTGTGTTTCATTGCTTGTGCACGATTTGTCAGATTCACTTGACTTTCTATAACGGTATTAATGTCGTTCATGAATACGTAGAACAGTTATTTACCCATATATATTGTGTTTCGCGAATGCCCATGTCGGTAACAACAGAGATATAAGCAGTTATTTGGCTTTCACGGGAGGTGAAGTAGTTTTTACTTATCTCGCTCATTGGTGTTAGTCATACCCACAATATCGTTTCGTATCGTCTTTTACACTCCTGATATTTCGGAATCAGTCGTCGGTCTTATATTTTCCATCCATTTCGGGGGAGAGTCTTTTGACAAGTGTATTATAGTAACGTTAAATAGGAGAATGTCTGTCTCGCCGACATGGTAAACTGATTACATCGGTCGACATTGAGGTGTACACTTCCAGTTTTTTTGCTACAATACATGTAATTAAGGTACACGTGCTGTGACAGTATGGTTGTGAATGTCGGCATTTCTTTGAACTAAATTGATTCATGAAGTATAACATGTATGTTCTAAAACTAATGAATCACACTTAGTGTCAATGCGTTTACATGGAGAGAAACGTTATGTTGCAATTTCAGCCCACTACGTAGCTCCGACATTGAAATACGAATTAACAGGGACATTATGTGTACAGCCGCACTTGCGTTTTAACCAATGATTTAAGTTGGTCATACAAACCATTGACCTATGCATAGCCTCTTCACAAGGCAACAACTTCTACCCAAAGTAAACAATTCACCTTTAGGCTGGCTGATTATGAAACACATCATGGTCAGGAATCTTAATGTGTGCATTAGTAGAAGTCTCCATGCATCAATGACGGGAACGCTATTAAATATATATGGAAGAACTCCTTGGAAAGCCTGCAGGAACGGATGCCAGCAGTTTGTTTACGATGCTGGTAGCCTCTCCACGCATAATGGACAGGAACGCTATTTAAAGTAACAAGACACGGGTCTTTTTTAAAAAATATCCTCTAGCTGAACCGTAAACGTAATGAATTTCATAAGTAGTTGGGACCACCGGACCAGAAACCACATTTCTTGTATTGAGATATATGTTTACAAGCTGGAAACATTACGGTTTGACATTAACATAATTACTGAACGTATCTAAAACAAAAACAATAATGTTAAAATCAAATGAAACATTAGATACAAGAATATGACCATAGACCAAATAATTTAAGTAGGACGGGATACGTTATCCAATAAAGTAAATTGAAATGAAGTTTAAATATGTTGCTTAAGAAATAAAACACTGAATAAGAAATCAATTTGACATTATTTAATGTATTAATGTTTGGAACTGTGAGACCGATAGCATATATCAGCAAATTGTTGGAAAGGAAATATGTCTTCTTTTGTATTTTTATTCATGCCTGATTACCAAGGACAAATATGCTGTATCAGTCTCCATTCTCTACTGTTATGTTTACATATACTATCATCAACGCTTCCAGTACAACTGACAATCATCCTGTCCAACATTAAGGTAATGTTGCAGTTGCAGACACTGATCACGATAACATATTAATTATTCATAAATGGTCTGGCAGCATATACATTTTCTAGAGTAAGATAAATATAACACTATCATTTTCAAGATGTCACTCAAAAGTCGTTTCATATGTTTAAGTAAGTCCTTTTATATGTACACTATGTTAAATATAAATACATAATTTGATGAATCGAAACTATGTTTCGGGTTGTTTGTCTATTTTATTATTTCATTTACAGCCCAGCTGAAAATTCAAGTTGTGTCCCAATGAACTGCTGAACTCAACTGGGCCAGTTCATACTCAACTGGTAATTGAGCAAAGTCCAGTTCAAAGAGTCTTGTTCAATTATGACTCAACTGGTTTTCCAGCTGTGGATCACTGGATTGTTTTCTCATTTTTGGTGAGCATCACACTACTTTCCCATGTTAGCCAATTAATTTAAAACCCGTTTAAAAATGATATCGGATGTTCCTTAATCAGATGAATGGCACAGTCTATTATCATTTCAAATTAACATGCAATTCCAGAATATGCAGCGCCAAGCGTTCAAAATACCATCTTATTAACCATTCTCAATGTCTTATATTTATTGCGAGACATCAGATACATTGTCCCTATCTCACAATGGTGTGCTCCCTCCCATCACTCCGGATAATCGCCATTGAAGTTATAAACCAGGGTTAGTCTACTAATAGTAACTTAAATATGTATAATGCAGTACTGCAGTGCAGTTTTACAACTGCGACATTCATAAAAACGCTAAATTCGTCAGAGAAATCACCAAGAAACACTAGATGGCAATTTCTTTCACTTTCTTATTGTTTTGCATACGTATGACCACGTGATTGTTTTATTGGCAAGAGAGAACTTTTCTCACAAAACATTTTTAGCATTAATATAAAAATATTTATCTTTAAACAGGATATAAATATACACAAAAATCTATACATGAAATTAATCTTTGAGAAAAATCATCCATGAACATGGGAACGACAACAAAACGCTAAACGGTACCACTGTCAAGCAGCCAATGTACTCAGCCGAATCCGCCGACGGCCAGCCGATGCTGAAAGTTTCAGCCATCACATCCCATCGGTAAACCGCCGGCGGCTGCTCACTTGGTATCTAGTTAAATCTAAATATGGTTACGGTATACTCTAGACATCGGTTTTATTGATAAAGATATACAGCGATGTGTCCGTGGTAAGCTCATATGATATACAATTTAAATTTCGGTTTGGCATTTCAACGGTAAGTATTTGTTCAATATTACACATATTTTAGGCTACCTGACGTGGCTATGTTAAAACTTATTTCAAAGAAAAATTTAATATATGTAATACCCCCTCCTTACAGCGTAACCACAAACCACACGTCTCCTTCCATATGTTGCAACATATGGGGTTACAGTATATATTAGTATAGTCTGTGTCTGTCTAATTGAGATGTTGATATGTTGTTCTGACATTTTGGTGGTTATATAACCTACCACTTTAGCCACGACAGTAACAATACAGCCTATATAATTTAAGCCTTGTAAATATGAAGCATCCATTGTATGGTTTGTGATCGGTATTTGGTACATGGTATCACATTATCAGAGCCTCATAGTACTCACCATATATTCGGCTAAACTCTGGTCCCTGGAAGGTTTAAATTAATCAGTGTATCGTGGATTTGTTACCTCCACTCATAATAATACTCAACATAGTGCATTTCAGTTGATTCAAAACAAACTTAGCAACAGACAGTAGAGAAACCTATATAATAAAGAATCGTGTACTTGCAGACAAAGCATGAATGCATAATTGGGACACATTTCATACCAAATTGTTGACTATAGACCAATTGTATGCATTTTTGTTATTAATTTAGGCTAACATCTACAATAATGACTGCCAAAATCACTCAAGCGTGATATCACTTCAATATATTGAGGTATTTGATTAAACCTACTGTTAAATATGGTATTTTTTACCCAAAATGACCCTTCCAACTGCTAATCTGCAGAAAACCACTTTCTAGCTGAAGGTAGCATAACCTAAATATTGTCTACATTGTCTTAAATATTAAATCGTCAAATTAGAAGCGTTAGCCAGATAGAAGCTACCATCACTGGATAGTTGACACATTGGCCATTTATGACACCTCCAATTGTCCGTAGGTTTTCAAATAGTTGAATCCTTTCACACAAATATTCCTAGGCGACTCTCTCCACAATCCTAAAATGGTTTAACATTTCCTCCACTTTCACACAACACATATTCTTCCACCAATGCACTAACATCAAAGTGGCAAAAGAGTCTGTAATTTGTAATTTTCTCCTGGGTCAAGGAACAATCATTCCATTCGAGACCATTCAACTTCTATTAATGAAATCATTCAATCCTCCAATTCCATTTACAACAATTTCCAGACCAGTTGGAAATTCCATTCGAACTGCTATAAACATTTAAGGTCATTAAAGACCATTCAATTATGAATTGAAGCATTCAATATTATAAATGGTCTCGACTAGAATTTCCTACTGAGTCTAGTTTATGTTATTTATGTGGGTGGCTAATTAGGGGCTTGCAGTAATGATCAAGTATGCTACATTACAGTAAATTGAATTACGTTATTCGTTGATCTAGTTCTTTTTCTTCAGGTATGGTAGGGGAAAATTGAAGGCTTCTGGTGGGGTTACCCTCTACAAATAATTTCTGGCAATATTCATGTATGACACTTCAGGATATGCTGATCATTTTTAGTTAAGTTTCATTGTATTACTCATTGAACTGATCTAAACCATTAGGGAGTTGGCGTTTTCTGGCAATGTTTGACACTTGAGTATGGGCTGAACATTTTGGATTAAGTTACAATGATGTATTAGTTGGGCTGATCTCATCGTTGGGATGTCGTGGTTGACAATTATGGGTTTCTCTACCGCATCAAGTTTCTTTCAAATGTCACATTTTGTAGTAACTTGCAATGGATTACTTGTCAGAGCTGATTTAGTTTTATTCATATGGTAGCCAATTATGAGCTCTCCACCAGAGAAAATGAATGGTAATGGCCACATATGACACTTGTGTATATACTGAACTTTTTGTCGACAATGTTATCGCGTTACTCGTTGAACTGATCTAGCTTCAATTTTGGGTAACGGCGGACCTTTCCCCACCACATAATGTATCTGGGATCCACGTTCCAAACATTTTGAGATCGTGGCCATTAAGTATATGATGATTTCAAGAGGTTACCTTTTGGAATTATCTAGCTAAGGTATAGTGGAAGCATTCTATGACAATATTACTACACCCACCAGGGGCACCCGCTAGTCGTCCACGGGAACCATGCAATGCACAGCGGTACAATTATAAATTTGTTACCTTCTCATCTAAGGTAACTTCCATGGTCTCCCGGTCTACTTATTTCGCACAAGAGAAAATGTTGAATGATGCTTTTGAAAGAAAGTATCTTTACCTTCACATTTCATTTAGACACTTACGAAGTAACATGTATTGCGAAATATTCGAATCAAGTGGAAGTTGTTCATGTCATTTCTTGCAACTGTCTCCTGTTTCAATTGCGGCAGTTTTACATACCAGTTGCTATACCGGGATTTGATGGTGTCCATACATCGTTATAGTCCGTATTTCGTTGACAATGGGCAGAGGCATTGCTATGTTTCAGTATATTGAACCGTACGTAGCCTACAATATTGTTTACGACTCTGCTAAACTCATTACTAATATGCAAATTATCATCTGGGGTGCCAAAAAACGATTCGCGTTCTTAATGGCAAGAGGAAAGCATGGTTGGAATTCCCCAAAAATAATCACAGATGGTTAGAATCATTTTCAAGATATCAATGGCAGCATGTGGCAAGACATATATTTTGTCATGGTTTACTAAGATACGGTATAACAGCTCGCGTGCGCATATTGTCCAGACCGCGGCCTGGATTACAAGGGGATGCAACTGTCATAAATAACCGAAACGGGCATTGCGTATCAAAACGGTGTACGTTAGTTAGAAGCATAACGTACCCATGTAAAATAACGTAGTATTCTCATAACCGCCTTTATGAAGCGCATTGTGCTTGCCGCAAGACTTTAATATCAATACGGTACTGAGAATGTAAGAAGGGATGCGAGGGGGTTAGGTGGGAAACTGAATGAGCGTCAAGCCGGAAGGCAGTATATATCCAGTACCGTACATATCGGATAATGAATGACAATAATCTTCAACACCTACCACTTATCGTCTTGAAACACCCATAGTGGAATACATGAATTACCTTTGTCAATGTGCACGAAATACCATGTTCGTCGCTTTGGTGAATTTCATGTTGCATGGTAATCATCTCAACGTCCTTTTTACATCTGAAAATTGACTTGATAAAAACGGAAAACGTACTCATGGTACATAGGCTACGTCTTAATTCTTCAGTCTTATTTCAGTAAATAACAACACATGTGTATTTGCAGCCTGTTAACACATACACTGTTTACAGCGAAATAAAGTAGTTACAATTTATTAAATTTCGACACAAAACAGAATAAAGTGTCATCTGGTATGGTAATGGAAAATATGGAAATATGATTAATGGAAAGTCAAAAACAGTAAAATCCAGATTATCGGAATGCTCGGGATCAGAGATTTTTCGGATAGGCAAACAAAATCGGATAATCGCGGATTCATTTGTATTCGTGAAGTTCCACTAAATATATTATGAATGATGCCATGTAATGTATTCTGCCATTTGCTTCGCGCGATATTTCAAGTATCATACTAAGTTCCCGCAAATGTAAAGTTGGCCTATTATTTATTTATTTATTTATTTATTTATTTATTTAGTGTATGCAAATACAAATACATCAAAATGAAGTACAGTATATATATCGTACTAGAAAATCAAGAAATGTTTATTAGAGCTAGCAACATTAGTGAAGAAAATTAATAGAAAAAAAGCGAAATGTACACAAATACAACCAACACGTGTCAAAAAGGGTGATTTAGTACTTAGCAATTATGTAGGTTTTTAGTTTTTTCTTAAAAACAGGAAACGACATTAATTATTTAAGAGATATTTTCCATATACAGAACAAGACCAAGTGACTGAGAAAAAATCGCTGTTTCTAACACGATTGAGCATATCAGTACCATACCAAGGAAAATATTGGGAAGCATATTGTTTACATACTTGTAAATAAAAATAATCATCTTAAATAGATGAATGT
>WXZC020000048.1:0-19016 GCA_011317855.2 Paelopatides confundens
CTTAAGTGAAATAGAGTACCATTTTTACTTAAGCTAAATTGTATTTTACTTAAGTAGAATACAATTTAGCTTAAGTGAAATTGAATTCCACTTAAAAGAAAATTGTATTTTTACTTAAGTAGAATACAATTAAGCTCAAGTAGAATACAATTAAGCTTATTTAATTTTACTTAAGTAGAATTGTATTTCACTTAAGCTTAATAGTATTCTTCTTCAGTAGAATTAATAGGTAAATGATAACACGGCTTGCCCTACAGCAACGGGGGTGTCATTGAATTTAGAGAAGACAAAAGGTTTAAAGTTAGGTGATGTTGTCGGACGTAAACTGAAGGAAAACATTGATTAGGTTCCGTTTCGGATCGAAGCAGAGTATTCGTAGTAATTGGGAGAAACAACTCAACAAGGCTTAACATAACATTGATGCTTTGGAAAAGCGGTACCTCACTTTACTGGGTAAAGCTACCATTACATATACATGTTTGTTCCATATGTTCTACTATTTGGCCCCGTGTTCTGGCCAGGAGATGATGTTTTAAGCAAAGTAAATCAGTTTCAAGTATGTATGTGAAGGGAAACAGCGTCAGTTTCTCGGAAGGTATTTTCTTTGGAGCATGGTTCGGGTGGTTTAGGACTATATGTTTTTGAGTCAAAGATGAAAACTTTGTTTATTAAGGCTTTACTACCGTGTTTTTGTTTGTTAACAGTGAGATCAATTCATGCATCTTTTACTTTCCTAAATACTTTCTAGCCTGTAAACTTCGTCGTGTTTACCCACATCTCTGGTCTAATTCCTCTACCAATAGTGTGCTTTTTACATGACTCGTCTAGTGAGGACAAAAACGTTACGGCCGAAACGGCAACTGAGAAATATATATATATATACACTCAAAGCAAACTAAGTGAAAAAAGCAAACCTCACCCACCCCACACATCAACACATACAATACCACAAACAGACGACCCATCACAACCCATCACCTCACGCGGAACATAGCCCCGAAAGACGGCTAAAGTCAGCCTCAACTTGAAGTCTCAAATCACCCTGCATGGCCTCTAGGATCGCCTCCCACGGTCGGGTCTCCCCACCAAAAACAATATCGCACCTATTACGCCACACATGTTTTTTAACAAAACAGGAGACCAAAATTAAAATCTGTAGTATACCAACTGGGCAAATCGGATGGTCTACTCCGTACAATACAAAACCCTGAGCGACAGACCGGTGCCGTCACCCGTGGCTCTGTCTGCCAAATGTTGAAACCATTTCCACAGTCTGGTCACAAAAGGGCAAAGCCAAAAAAGGTGGGCAGTGCTTTCGAGACTGCCACATCCAGCTCTCGGGCACGCTCCATCACCCAGCCGCCAATGCTACCATTCCAAGTTGGTCACAGGGGCCCCGTGTACGCTTATTCAGCCCAAATCGCGAAGTCTGTCGTTGTGGAGCCGTGAGTGTACGGAACGCCAGACCCAGACTGAATGGCGATCCTGTACCAGTATGTCAGCCAGGACTCTCTCAAGCATGACTTTCTTAACGAGCGCTGGCGACAAGTCCAGAGAAAAATATTGAGGGTGTCCACTAAGGCAAGTACAACCTTAGTTGGTGTACTACTGTGGGGCTCTTGGTTACTAAACAAGCAAGGCGTCCATCTACGTAAATGTAAACCACACCAGAAACGAAAGAAGTACGAACATGGCAAACTATTATCCCTATTATCATTCACTGCACTAAACAGCAGTTGACTGAGCGTTGTTTGCAGATGCACAACAACCATACCCCCATTGTCCAAATTCGGATAAACAACCGCCCTCTTTACCAGTTCAGTCTTCCCAGACCACAAAAAGGACAAATCTGCCATCTCCAGCCGCACCAACACACGTTTGGGTATTGCATACGCGATGCCTGGGTACCACAATAGAGGTGTAATAAAACGATTAATAACAGTCACCTTTCCCAGTACGCAGTAGGGACAACCGACGGGTTCGAAACCTATCAAGTCAGTTCTCGAATATATCGGCATTTTCCTTCCATTTGACGTTACTAGGGGCACCGTAGCCGAACCATATACCATTAACTTTGATATAACAGTCCGACCACGATGTCTCGAACGGTATGGTGTTCTACCTCCAGCTACCAAGACGAAGGCATGTGGTCTTGAAGGGGTTAGCTTAGCCCCAGTAGCCCTCTGAAAGGTTGCAATATTATCTGACAGCGCATTAAAGGAGCGCAGACTTGAAACGATGCAAGTGATGTCGTCGGCATACTGAATGCATTTATATTGGCACCATCTGGCACGAGAAAAGGAACAAAACGTGCATCCCTATTCAACAAAATTTTATTTTAAAATTAACATTTTTTAGCAAAATCCATTATTTGATACAAATGGAACTGAGACTTTCAGTGTACAAAACATAAATACATCTACGAAAATTCTCATCAAGTCCAAACTTATCCAGCAATTTCATTAAAAGTAACGGTCTACCATGTGGAAAGCCTTATGTTGATACAGTGAGACCAACGAACATGGCAAACCGCGATATATGACAAGTCACGCATGAACCACAAATTTTGCTGAATACAATGCCCTTTCACAGCACAAATCTGGAGATCGCCAACAAGGTATGACGTAGCTAATAATAGGCGGGTGCATAACGTTTATTACTCGGTTCCAAAGTATCCCCAGACGTTGGCAAAAGGGTTATCATACCCAGACGTTCACTGTGGTTGAGCCGCCCGCTTTGAAAAACACTGTTAAAAACATCTCGTAAATCTGGCCCAATGACCGACCAAAAGGAATGGTAGAGCTCCGTCGGTGGCCCATCCGAACCAGGGGCCTTCCCGTTTTTTGTTGACAGGGCTCTCCACAGCTCGACCGTCTTAATTGTTCACCAAGGTGGTCATTATCCTCTCCGGGTACAGTTCTCGAAATACGCCGTAACAAATCAACTTGCGGGCCCAACTCGATATCTTCATGTGAGAACAGATTAACGTAATAATCCCTGTACACGTGGGCGATAAGGGGGTCGCTAACTATTTCTCCAGAGGCGTCACGGACGGCTGAAACGCGCTTCTCACAAATCGCTGAGCCAGCGGTGTGGTAAAACCTCCTCTGCCTCCACCGCCTGTACACAAGCCCAAACACGGGCACACATGCACTTTTGGTCAAATTCTCTTGTAGTGAGATGACGGCTGAGGGAACGCCGAGTCCTACGTTTGCACACAAGTCGAATAACTATTGTCTCCTTCGACGAGCACAGGCTACACAGAATTGAATTTCGTATTCATTGATGCGCAACTTGAGGACGGTTTCAAGGTACGCTATCCCGTATACTTGGAAATCCTGGCGAAAAGTAGCTTCATCAAGGATGTCGGTGTTCAGCTTCCATAGACCCATGCCCACGGGGAAGGTAGTGGGCAGAACGAAATGCGCGACTATAGCGTCATCATCAGAGAAAGGACAGCTCAGTATATTACAGCCAGAACACTGGAAGGCACAAACATGGGGATTCAAACGCCGCAAATGGCCACAAACTAATGCTACTGGCTACAATGAAGTTGTTTAGCTCAGGCATACCGTAATCAGAACCAGAGAGACATGATCTGTCAATGACAAGTATGTCATTGGGAACGCAATTAAAATCTCCGACCATGACATATAGGTATAAAGGATGATATTGCCTCGAAAAAGGTTCGTCTGACAGAAGACCGATTGGGTGCGTAAATGTTACACAAACTAATGTTTCCTTGAGGACACCTCAAGAGTATGCATACCAATCGGCCTTCGTGGTCTGTCTCCACCATAATGACCGGTCGTCCTGCCGAGGGGACATGAGGACCATCGTATCACAATATGGAGTGGTGCAATAAGAAGCATACAGACCACCACCACACTCATAGGCCCACAAATGGATATCGTCCCCTGTAACGTGTGTTTCTTGCTTGCGAGCATCCCTCAGTCCGTCAACGTTATGGGTCACGACTGAAAAATATTGGGCCATGAGGAAGGGCATATGGACACCACGATCGAGTGCATGAGCGCTGCTTCAATCTCACTCCGCCGAGGACTCCTCATCACTCTAATATACACTCGAGGCAGACCTTTTGAGGGTAGAGGCTACAGTTTCCCCCATATCGTCGAACCAGGAGCTAGCAGATGAACATTTGGGAGTCGCCTCATCAACCCCGGATTCGGACGAATGACTGTCCGATGGGGGAACTGGGTCGATGTGGCACGGCCTGGGCTGGATAAGAGGGTGCCAGCCGAGCTGGGAGACTCGCACTCGACGGGCGACTCCACCGGGCAGCTGGAGAACTATCAGCCATGTGAGAGTATTGACTGTGCCTGGTGAAACACCAGCTGCCCCGCCAATCACCTCCTCCGTCACCAATGGGAGATCGCCGGGGGTTTCCGCCTCGTGCTGACCATCACCACCATTTGCCTTGGCAACATAGGAGCTCGTACAAGAACGAAAAACATGTCCCTCGTTTCCACACATCGAGCAAACTACATGGTTTGGGCAATCAGCAGTTTCATGCCCAAGATTAATGCCGCGTCACTAACGAACCTCAAATCATACACATTGCGGGCCTGGAGCTGATGTATGACATCTACATCTCCAGGAACCGCAACGCCTCTACTTTCCAAAATATCAAACACCGCCACCGGAGAAACCGACTTCTCCCCCGAAGAATGCCAACTTAACGATGCGGTTATCACGGGGTCCTGCCATGATCATATCGCAGTGTGGCCAAGCCACAGTTGGGAAAAATATCCCCCCCCCCCAAGAAAAAGTGAACAAGTGAACAACTGATCTTGTTGAAAAATAAGCAGTTATTAAAACCGGACACTGACGAACGCAGACAAAACCCCGCGGGATCAACAGCACATGTTATGGTATAGTGCAGTACTGTGAGTACTGTAGTATATATATGGAAGAGTGTATAGAGTGGAAAGCAGATCGAGAACAAGTATGTACGCCGCGAGAACCAACTACCAATATTTCCGATGTTACAGCATCGTATAATCAGGCATGTGTAATTGTTCAAATGTTCACGAGCAGGATCCAATTTCCCCAAGTATTTTAAGTCTACTAAGTCAATTTGTTATAGTCTTGAATAGCGAAACACACTTCCCCGAGAGTAGAGATCGCTGACCCCAATTTAGACTGGGTTAGGATTTTCGAAATGGCTTCTCTCCCACTAAGATGTAATAAGTTGAAATTTCTTAATTGGAAGGTTATCCACGGAGCCATCTACACTAGCTCGAAGCTGGACAAGTGGGGTATTGGGGACGATTGTTGCCCCTTTTGTATGAATAAAGAAACGGTTCGCCGTGTTTTTTGGGGAATGTTGTTCTTTGACAACCGTTTTACTGTGGGCTGCCAATTTCTTTTAAGCAGGAAGTTGGTATAAATTATTATTTTTCTTGTGATATATTCATGCGTGGCTTTTCGAACCCTGGAATTTTTAAACTGACATGGAAAAGGATATTTTGTGTGTTTAGCATGGTTAGAAAGTGTGTTTGGTATCGTCGGTGTACGATGGTATTTGAAAACAGCAAAATCCATGATGAAATTATAATTCCTATGATTCAGAGAGAGGTACGTGATCTGATTTTAAAAGGTAGTCAGGTGCTAAATTTAAGAAGATGTGGGCTCAGGGCTCGGTCTTTTGTTTGTTTGCAAATAGGAAGTAAAATTACATTTCTCAGGATAACACAACCCCGTTTGCAAGACGCCTCTGTAATCGACGTAATGTAAACAATAACAGGGATTATTAATAATCATTGTCTATTGTATTTATAGTAATCATTGTTTATAATGTATATAATGTACCAAATTGTTATTTTGTAAATATCATGGGTTGTTAGATTGGTTGAACAGTTTGTTTGCACCTTGTCACATAAAATCTAGCCTTTTCCTACTTTTATTACCTGGTCATAAAAGTTGGGCACTGCCTTCATACTTTCATTACCGTGGTTGTAAACATTGCCGTCATACTTTTATCACACTGGACGTAAAGGATGGACAATGCCCTTGGAGCTGTCAATACGTCGCATATACAGATCCACTTGTTGATTGACGTCCGCCAGACGTTTGAGATTCGGAGGAATCACGTCATGTGACTTTAAATTTGATAATTTCAATAAACTGAAAGAAAATAAATCTTCAAGTTCAATCAAAAAAGTATTAGTTAAAAGTTGGAGTATTAAACCAAATTTTTTGTTGGCCAAAATAGTGTACAGATTCTTGGTTTGTATTAATTTAACCACTATCTGTATTGTATATAATGTATAATATCACCATTTTGTAAAATGTTACTTTATACAGACTGAAAATGTCAGTAAATGGAATGAAAGGTATCCATTGAAATTATTAGTGATTGGAATGAAGTGATGTTAACCAACGACACCCAATCAGCTTATGATATGTTAGCTATATTGTTTGTGACACATTCCCTAGAAACTGCCCATTGCGTAAGTATAAAACCAAGAAAAACCTTAATAATTTTTACAAAGAACAAGCTATATTGTAAGTATAAAGGATTCCCTCAAATTTTGGAGTTATATATAGACATTATAGAAATATATTATAGTGACTATTTCAATAAACATTCCTCAAATAGTAAGAAAACGTGGGAGGGTATAAGAAAGATAAGAAACAAGATGATTCAAATAATCATATGTTTCGTTCTGTTAAAGTAGGTGAGAATAACATTGATAACCCATGTGAAGTTGCAGAAGAGTTGAATATGTATTTTTCGCGCATAGCCATGGATTTAGCCAGTTAAATTGATCCCCGTTTCCAAACGTGTTACATTGATGGCAATTTGATCATTCTTTTATATTTGTCCCGACAGATGTTGGTGAAACTCAAAGTGTTATTTCAAAATTGCAAAGTGGCAAATCACCTTGATATGATGGAATTACGAACGACATTTTCAAATATATTTCCGATTACATAATAGTTCCTTTATCCTATATAATCGTTATCAACTGGATGTTTTACAGAACAGCTTAAACTTGCTAAGATCATTCCTATCTTCAAAGCAGGGGCACGTCATTCTTTTTCAAATTATCGCCCAGTTTCCGTTCTTCCCGCGATTTCTAAAATATTTGAGAGACTTCTTTATAATAGACTATAAGAATATTATGATTTTCCCTGGTCAATACGGCTTTCGCAAAAAACACTCTACTTGCATGGCTGCCCTAAATGTATTGATAATGTGCCGGGTGGGTTATAGATAACAAAAGTAACACTGTTGCACTATTTATTGATTTGTAAAAAGCATTTGGTTCCGGGTTCGATTCCTGGTCGAGTCATTACCAAGACTTTGAAAAGTGACCACTGCCGTACTACTGGGTGCTCAGCGTTTAAGTATCAGAGTTGGGCCAGTTGATGTCTGGATGTAAAACCACCACCTGGAGAGGGATGGGCGCCGCCAGGTTCAATTGCCAAAGATACACCACATGCTGACAGAAGTTCATCAGAAGATGGTCAGAAGATCATCTGTGGTGCCCCTACGACCCTCTGGAGTTACGGGATAGAGAGAGAGAGAGAAAGAGGACGAGAATGTTAAACCAACATTTAGGTCATACTCACATACTTATAAAAAGCTTACCGTATTTTCATGTCTCTCCATCTCACTTTTACAATAGGAGTGGTCAGGTGGGGCCTTAGTTTGAATGGGGGGCACCTGTACTTCTCCATCAAAACATTCTATTTCAGTCTGGGATGCTGTTGACACTAAATTTTCCCAATACGTCTGAGTTGCCATTTCTTTACTTGAAGACGATGCACGGTTCGATAAGCGCTACAAGGGTGGAAAAAATATATCTTTGTAATACCAATATGCACAATACAACGAACGAACGTAGTTTTTGGGAGATCATCATCACAATTTTTTGGCAAAAGATCCACAGAGCAATATTTGTTTAAATATACTTTTAACAGGCTATTTAACAAAATTCATAGCCTAACATTGCTAACACTAAATATTAGCCTATACAAGAAAAAAATTCACTTCTTTTTAACCGATGTAGGATAATACTCTGTAATGATAGGCTAGTAATTTTGTGCATGAAAATTCCTAGCCTAACATAATAACACTAGATATTACCCTACATAGAAAAAACATTTTACTGGTGCAGGATAATATTTAGTGTCACACTTCAATGTTTGGATAGTAATTCATTTTTTGAATATATTTTTACCAGGCTATTCGTCAAAATTCCTAGCGTAACATTGATAACACTAAATATTAGCCCAATACCAAAAAAAAATGGCCAAAAATGTTCATAGTAGCCTAACATTTACTTACAACACTAATATTAGAATGTACATATTTTTTCTTTTTAAATTTGTCCCATGGACCATCCCAAAGACCTTTCCATATCAACCCCCACCCATCCTTGCTTTGTGCTACACGCTTGCACTAGCGGCAGTTTAGGTGATCAAAAATAAAACAAATATTGCAACTCCCTTTTTGATTCCTTGCCGAAGGCTCAAGGAATCTATGCGATCGTGATTGCGTGTGTATGTATGTACAGTATGTGTGTGTGTGTGTGTGTCAATGGTCATTTGAGGTCAGCAGGGGTCAACGTACAAAAACTTTGTAAACACCAAAAGTGTAGCTTCGACAAACTTCATGCTTGGTATGTAGATTGACCTTGAGTACAATAACATTAATGTTTGTTGTGGTGGTCAATGGTCATTTGAGGTCAGTGAGGTCAAAGTCCGAAAATCTTGTAAACAGTTTAGCTTGTACAAACTTCATATTTATTATGTATGTTGACTTTAGTGAGTACAAGAACACTTTTCTTTGTGGCGAGGTCAACAGAGGTCAAAGTCTGAAAACCATGTAAACGCATACTTGGTCTCATGTCTGCAGGCAGAGCAAGAACCATGATCTATTTAATCAATAATGGTGAAAGATTTAAATATTTCTAAGGTTGATGTTCTTCCTTCTATTACAATTGGCAAGGAATCACTAAGCCTGCTGGCTTTCTGGTTTTCAATTCCTTGCTAAACAAATGGCTCCTATGGCATAAATTGCATAGTGTAATTCTGCAAAGTTAACAAAGTCTTTCCAAATATAGGATTATTCATTTTCTTTTATCTCAAAAGGGGATTGGAGCATCAGCATGAGAACAATACAAATGCAATTACAAATACACAAAAAGAATCAACCATTTGGTGATGGCACACATTACATTCCAAACATAAGCAGCTGCTTTGAAGGACATCTACATTGTTTCAAACTTTTAGCATTCAAAAAGTTCCCAAAAGTAATCATTTATTCCTACAGGCCTGAAAATAAATAATTCTGAGGGGAAAGGCCATTTTGCTTTGACCTATTTAGAGGGCACCAAGGCCACTACCCTGGACACCAAGCCATAGCTATATTTTCTAGGGGCACAAAGCTCCAAAAAATTGGCCACACACTACGCTAAATATATTGTTACCTTCTAAACAAGTTATTTTTACCCAACCCCCCCCATGAGGTTGGGATCCCCCTAAATGCCTTTTTGAGAGGGCCCAGGGGGTCCTTATCAGACCCCATCCCCACAAAGAAGAGGCTGAGATTCCCCATGTTTTTTTGAGGGAGCCACCAGAAGGTACACAAATGACCCTCACCCACCCCTCAAACAAGTTTTATCTCATATATTTATATAAACCTAGCCAAATGGCATTTGCAAATGAGGGATTGCATTCTATCAGGGGAGTTTTTTCTGAGAAATTCGGCGATGAAAATCTTGAATCACAGAGAAATTCCGACTTGGCCTGAATCGGTAAAAGGGACTTGGCCTAAATAGGTAAAAGTCAAAATCATTAGGCTCCATTAACCTTTTTTTTTAACTTCCTTAAATATGCATTTGGCATGTATTACTAATCAAAAGATTGAAGGAAAAAAATCATGTTTATAAACATGATTACTAGGGCTCAGCATGGGGAGATGAGTACACTGCCTCCCCCCTTTCCCCATTCTTTCTTTTTTAAACAGATTATTTTTTATTGCCTGGCACAAATTTGTATGGTATATATATACTCTATGTCACCCATTTGCAGATAGGTGACCTTAATATTCCATTTCTTTCTCTTACATCCAAACCCACAGGATCCATATTAGCCACAGACACAGGTCAGAACAAAATTTCATCTTAAAGTCATAGTTCCCCCCCCCCAAAAAAAAACAAATGCAAGAGATCAAATCCTGCCTCTGTGCTAGTTTGTCAGAAAGGAATTGGCATTGTCATTTCGGAAGTCATGGCTTTGATTGGAAATTTGGGACTTTGTTGGGACAATCAGATTTTTGTCCTGTAAAATTGTTAGTTCCCCCCTCCCCAATCGTCAGACTTTATTAACACCTCTGATTGTGGATATAAATTTACTTTTGTGCAAAGGTAACATTTTTATTCTAAACATCCTTAATTCTGCCAAAAATGCTTAAAGGGGAGGGAAACCACTCCCCTTAGACTCCAACCAGACAGCGCTTTCCCACGAAGGTTCACAGCCCCATAAAATCAATCTCGTGAGGTGGAAGTTGCGGATGCCGCTGGCCCTAGCAACAGAACCACAAAAAATATTTTTTTAAAAAGACCACCCCTCCCCACAAATACATTTATCAATTTCAAACACTGAGTATAGCCAATGTATATAAATAAGGCAAAGTACACACACAACTTTTTTTTCACTATTGGAAGTGAGCTTATGTAAAAGGGCACAGCGGCCAACATTTTTTTATCGGTGACCGCTATGGCCGTGGAAAATACCAATTTTGGTAGGGCACCAAGGCCATTATTAAACGTATGATGGTCATGGAAACTGTGGCCTTCGTGTAATTTCAGGCCTGTTTCTAGATATAGACAAATGTAAATTAAGACATTTAATCATTTCAGCAGAAAGAAATGTGTAAACGAGATGTCACAATTTCACAATGGTTCATAGCATAATGGAAGCAATACTGATCACCTTTCAGGTGCGAGTTCAAATAGTTTTAAAAATACTTACCCTTTTTCTCTTTCGCTTTGATCCTAACAGAATGTCAGACTTTTCTGATTCTCTTGGACTTGATATTTCCACAATCTGTAAAAATATAAATGTAAAGTATACTGTATCAGAACCCTGAAGAATAGACATGATATAGAAAATTGTCCTAAAAACTAAAGTAACAGCATAGCCTTGAAGAAGATGTGTACACATTTTAACATAAATAGTATGCTAGATATTGATTTTTATAGGGAACACAACAATTCTGAAAACGCAGGCTTCCTTCACTTGATGAGCGGAGTTGTTCATCAAGTTATAAACTGTGATAATATATATGTAAATATGTATTGTTGTTATTCCTCCCAATCTTACCTCATACCCCCCTCCACAAGAGTTTAAGTCAAATAGTGACACATTTCATTTTAACATAATTTTAAGAGCAAGCACAGGGAAAAACTGATTGCAAACTGTAGAATGGCCATCAGTGTATGTAACTGATGAAGGGCATCACAACACAATATGGACCCAACGGTCAAGGTCGCCGGTGCCATCGGTTACTTCGAACCCTGATATAGTCAATATAATCATGAAACGAACCTCGTTTACTGGTGGAAGGGTACAGCTGTCAACAATGTTGAAGGTTGTCTCACCCTCTGAAGTTTCTGCAGAGGCATCTTCTGAAGGATGAAGTAAGTGTGACAAAATCTGTGAATGGAAGAAAAAGCAACCAACGTAACATAACCGGTGTGGAACTGGAAGCTACACTACCATTGTAGAACGAAAGTCACATACAAATAGCTATTCTCCATTAATTGGCTGTGACCATTAGATCAAAATTAAATGCAATGAATTTCAACCTTATTCTCATTTCTATGTGGCAGATCCAGAACTGCATTAATGGGGAGGGGGAATCATACTTCCCCATATGTTTTTTTTTAAACTGTGTTAAAGTTATTAAATGGTAATGGAGTGTGCAAAATTACAGAAGGGGGGGGGATTGGTAGAGTATATCCCCGGCTGATTTAGTTAATGGTTGTAAACCTTTATTGGGCAAGGATATAAGGGGAGGGAAATGTTTGCAGAATTAAAGGTGCTGAGGAAAACTTTCCCCTGTACCCCTCCCTGGCTCTGCCACCACTGTCAGTGTCACACATATGATACAGGAAAACTAGATCCATGCCACTTATGCCTTATTGCATCTGCCGTACAAAATGTTTGGTGATTAATAAAGGGCAATTACTCAGGTTGACATTTCAAATAAGCATCATGAGCAGGAATTTGTGGTATTCAAATAACATTTAAAACTGAAAAAAAAATCAATTAAAGTTTCATGACTAGCTAGTGTTTCTTTCCTATCTGTCTATGGGTCAACCATTACAACTGTAGGTTTTACACAACAGGCTACATACCTTATGCAGCGGCAGCCTAAAAGTTACACTAGATGTAGGCTATTTAATTATGAACATGTGATAATGTAGATACTATTATTAATTTATCCCTGAAAGAAACCATTACGATCCCTTCAATTACTCTTTTTCCAGTGTGCATCTCTCCCTCTAAAGAGCACGGTCACGTCCCACACTAGCTCCGTCAGAAACTATATCAGCACCACACTAGGCCTAGTAATTACCAGAGAAAGCGGATCACTGAGAAATTAAATTGTGAGAGAACCCAACATTCCAAACATAGTACAACTTCGGCTATATAGTTTGGCCTAGTACAAACACTGAAAATCAACAAACAATATAGGCTAGAGGCCTATAGGTCTATGCCACATGGCTACTAGTAGTACCTATACTGGCCCAAAAGGGATTTTGCATTTACTAAATTGATGTAGCATAGCCTATGTTAATTATCAAGCCGTAATGACTACTTACTGGTGGCTGGGCCTAGGCTAGGCTATGTGCGTTGTTAGAAATCCATTCCCAATCATCCAACATTTTGATTGCACATACTGTAGACATTCATTGTCATTACAATGTAAATCCCCCCCCCATGAACTGGATACTACAGAGGCGCTGGTAGTATTGTAATGCATCTTTGAATGTTTCCGTAAGCCTATACTTCTATCCTAGACTAGCTATGAACTTACGTTACCCCCAATGACTAGCGAGGCCTAGCCTACGCCATTGATGTTGTTATTATAGCCTAGCCGATAATCATTTGCAACTAGCTAGGCCTACGTGGTAATTGGAATAGGTGGTTGGATACAGGCCTGTCGTTTAAATATTTACCTCAGAGGTTTCACTAGCAGCGGATCTCTTTACACTGCTTGTTCGTGATGTTGACGCCTTTTGTCGGTGTACAAAAATAGTGGGTACTGCATTAGCTTTCAGGATTTTTTTTGGACGTCTGAATCCCATTTCACCTTCGAAGTCTCTAACGAAACAATGATCGCCGAAGTGGTCCTCACAGACGACCCTATGCTTACTGAATTTGTAAGATGAAAACGAATGTTTGTCCGTCCCAATCGCGTGAATCCATGCTCTACATCTTGTTGGATCTACTTCTGGGTTTGGTATAGCGAAAAATCGCTTTTCTGACTTTTTAGATGATTTATTTGAACAACCGAATGCTTGACACATCGGCATCTTGGTGTTTAGTAATAGCGTGAGTAGCAACCAGTTACTCACAGCAACAAAACAATGTGAAACTTATACGTCATCATGTAGAGCTTATGAATTATTCATGAGGCAGTCTCGAACGTTTTCGCTTGTAGAAAACATGGTTATATTTTATATTTTGACTGACCGAATTAATGTTTTTCAAACAACAGTGATCGGTATGTTAGTTATTAATTTTTATGAAGTTGTGATGTTAATTTGAAGAGAGGTTGGACTATTCTTTTAAGAGTGCGAGAAGACTCGGGTTCCTTCCTGCCAAACCCACATTCTCATCACGAGATACCCTGTATTGTGACAGCTACCTGTGTGGTATATCCCATACGCATTTCACCGCTTTGACGGCGCAGAGATCAGACGTCCTTTCATGTTACATTTCTCTCTGCACCCCAGACCTATGGGTCTCGGTAATAGACACATTCCCTTGGATCCGGAGACATCTCGCCAGAACGACCAAGGGAGAAGAGCTGGAAGCTCAAGCCTCCAAGCGAAGTTTGCCCATACGGCCTACCCCAAGGGGATACGAACCAGATCGCTGACACAGAACACATGTTCTTACCGCCCCAAATGGCCTAGCCGTCCTAGCTACACTGGCTGTTCGGATGGCAGCCAAACTGTCTTCATCCAGATCTTCCCAATGAACTGTTTGCTGCCTCGATGACTGGCTCGCCCTCAGACAGGTTTACTCTCAGGCTCAACAAAACGTCCTCACAAGTCCCAGTCGATTCTCTACCTGGGCCCATAACGATACTCTCAGTCAAGGTGGCGAAATTGACCGAAAATTACGTGTACAAATGTTATCATGACGAATAGTTGAAGACCTAGTCATGCTGTATCATGTACTATAGTTAACTACCTGACTACTGTATCACATACCTTATAGTGCGTATATTAATGTAGGCGGCTCGTGTACAGTATAATAAACCATACTGTGATTTAAATCACTATTAGGCCAGTACGATGGTGTATGGTAATTTTGGAACCGCCCTTCCGTCGTCTGGGTTTGAGCTTTCGGCCTGATGGCAAGCCTAATGGACCTCACCAACTGCTGTCGCCATCGCACAAGGCCACTTCACCTACGCCTGCTACGCCTCTACAATTCAGCTGCAGATGACATGGCAGTGATGGTCCCCATCACTCCGTCCGTCAAACTGCATCTCACCAGGTGACACAGCCAAACAACTGGGCACTGGGCTTTTCCCTCGTCGCCCAACAATGACAATTACAACAGATGCCTCGCTCAGTAGCTAGGAATTTTCACTGGGGCATCAACAGCGGCAGGCCACTGAACGCAACTGGACTCATATCAACCTACTCGAGCTCTTAGCGGTCTGAAACGACCACAAAGCTATTCTTCCCCACCTCAGACACGCGACAACCACAGTCTGACCGACAACCAGGCTGTGGCGTCTTGTGTCAACAAGTGGGGGAAACATACTGTGCCCCTCTGCCATATGACATGGGGCCTCTTCATATGGGCACTGGCCAATGACGTCTTCCTCATGGCCACACACGTCGCACGAAAGACTACCACCGTCGCGGATGCCCTGCCCGGGGGAACCTTAGACCCACATTAGTGATTTTTCCTCCGTCAGTCTTCCAGTCTTTCAACTTCTGGCTGCGACCAACCGTCGACCTCTTCGCAATGAAAGAGGGCACCAAGCCCCAGAGTTCTTGTTCGAGAATTTTCCATCCATATGCCTTTGCTACGGACGCCCTCGTCGTACCCGTAACACGGCCAAGAGGCATAGGCCCTTTTCAATCTATCGGTGCCACCAGTTCTCAGCAAAAGCAGGATGTCCAGAGCGAAAATGTTTCTGATAACCCCGTTCTGGCCCAAACGCACATGGTTCCTGGGTCTATTGATTCTCCTGCCATACGTCCCAGCCATCCCCCTGAGCGATCCATTCCTTCTGTCACAACGTCGGGAAACGATCCCCGACCCAAGCTGAGCGTCCCTTAAATTCACTGTATGGAGATACGTCGGGGATAAATCGGAAGTCGAGGTTTTTCGAGTTCAGTTTCCAACATGGCACCTAAAAAGAGGAGAGCTTCAGCCCAAGCAACTTATTCAGAAATACACAGAGTATTGTTCTCCTCAGCTCATCTCCTCGGAGGAATGGTCAATACCCATATTATAATACGTCACATGGCCACAGCTCTGTTCTCGTCCGATATTACATCGCATGGCCCCGCAGTGGTACCTCGCAAGTAGTTCACACTATTGCGGATCCTCCGTTCCAACCCATGCAATTAACCACAAAGACCATCTTCCTCATTAAGGCGGCCTCCGCTAGACGTATGAGTTGCTTTCACGCGCTCACTACCAAGCCAAATCACATCTTCGAGTGATCGGGAGTCAGGCTCATTCCAGACCACCTTTTTCTGGTCAAAACCCCCGCCTTCCTCTCCGGAGCCATTTTCATTCCGGAGATCAAGACCTTGTCGACCCTTCGCCAATCAAACAGTTTCGTCTTACCAAGGCCACCGCACACATATGACTTGAATGACACCATCTCCCGATGGCTCGTATGTCTTATATGTCCGTCTTAAGCCGCAAGGCACACGACATACGGGGTCTGGCCGTTTCCATAGCTCTATTAGCAGGTGTTCCCATATTTTATTTATTTATTTTTATTCATTTTTTTGAGTATATAATTACATTCTTTATTTCAACAGTCTTCATTTATCGTATACCTTTTTTTTGTTTTTATTCTCTCATTTATTGGAACTTTGGTTTAGTATAATACAAAACATTTTAGTCATCATTGTACACAATTCGTTTTCAAAAGAATTGTAATAATAAATGGTGCAATCATTATAACTTGGTGGCGTAATCTAGATCTGTTGTTTTTATTAATAATGTAATATTCAACTTTATGATAAGAAATAGAAGCATCGGGTATTTTGTTATACATTTCGCAACAAAAGATGAACAATTTAGCATGGAGTAGAGCAAAATTGATTGGATGGCGAGTATCTTCGAAGAATCCATAGTTAACATAATCTAAATTAATAATATAATGTTAGGTCAGTTAATATGCAAATAAGATACATAATTAATGTGTTTACTTTCTATTAATAAATAGCCACATACATGACATTCAACATGGCCCTCACTGGTCATTTACAGAATTAAAATAAATATTTACTGATATCACTGGAATGCTGAATTGTGTGCAGTATATGGATGTGGTCCCTATACAGTACTGAAAGGGTTAATATAATCTAAATTAATAATATAATGTTTTTTAAGACATAACTTTAAGCTATTCGTCCAAAAGTTTTAGACAAAAGAACAATGCCAAAACAAGTGTTCAAGCGTTTCCTCTGTTAAAAATGAAATTAAAAATATTGAATTTTACTGTCTCTTAGTGCATAGTGAGGTAGTATACAAATCTTACTCCAATTGTAATCTGTGGGATTGCCATTTTATAATAGATCTTGGTTTCTGCTATTTATCATTAACAAAACAATTACAAATACAATTTGTAACACGAGGATACCAATGACGTTGAACGTTTTCATTGAGCATTGGTATTTGAATAAAACTTTGTTTCCAAGCTCTTGGAATAGCTGAAATGATACCAAAATACAAAGTGAATGGAAAGTTAACTAACCTAAACTTGGTAATAAAAGTAGTATAATTCATGACCCTTCCTTTGTCAAAAAAGTCACTTACTGTGTAAGCATATTTTCCCTTAATATTTTAGAAAAAATAAGTTTATTATCAATCTTAATATAAGAATGATAAAGAATATATTGATTAGCATAAACATGATGGTCAGGGTAATGAAAATTAAAATCAGACCAAGCGTAACAGACATCTCGAATAAAAATATTTGCAATATTTATATCATGTTTGGAAAAATTAGTCAAATAAAAAAAAGATCCCAATAGTGTCTAAGAGCATGCTCAAACAAGACCTTCCAAGAACCAAGATTTTCGTCCAAATAGAATTTCACCCATTTACACTTCAAACTATTATCAGATTAACTTATATCTATCATATTTAGCCCTTCGTTTGATTTGGTATTTAATAAAATAGATCTTTTAATTTTGTCTGGCTTATTGGACGAAACAAATTTGTAGAAAATGTTATTTAGTTCTTGGAAGTAATCATCAGGTGGGTTTAGCAAAACAGTAAAGAGGTAGACTAATTGAGAAATGGCATACGTTTTAATAATTAATATTTTTCCAACAGGAGTAAGGTCTATAGAAGACCACATGTTCAAAATATTTTAATGCGGGAGAGTTTTGGAACATAATTTAAGTTAAAGAAATCGTCTTCGTGACGTGTGAAAGAAATTCCATGGTAAGTAATTGGTCCATTGCAAATGCGAAAATAATAACAATAAAGAAAGAACTATGGAAACTATGAATTGCTCATTCCCCGTTGTTCCAAATTGTAGACTACTAATAGTTGCATGCGTACAATCTTCAATCTACAAATTACAGCACACTAGCAACCCTAAAAATAATTAACTATCTTGACGTCACGTTCAGCTTAAACACATGATCATACCATCCTTATAGAAAGGACAACGACCCACCACCCCGGGTCACACCATCCAATAACAATCATCGATCACCTACTCACGGCAATAAATAAAAGGATATCCGCCTTATCTGACAGTGAGGAAACATACAAAAGTGCTTTACCAACTTACCAGAATGAACTGACATCATCAGGCTTGAACAGTGATCAGCCGACAATGAAATGTTATCTGGTATAATCCTTCGTGCAATAAAAACATTGCCACTAATATTCGAAGAACATTTCTTAATCTTGTTCCATAATCACTTCCCTAAAGATAATCCGCTTAATAAAGTATTTAACAAAAAAAGACTGTAAAAATAAGTCATAGATGTTTGAAAAACATTGGTCAAATAATAAGTGCTCATAATAAGTACATTACCAGACAATACACCTTCTAACACTAAACAATGTACTTACAGAAAGCTCAATGAATGTCCCTTTAAATGGAATATGTTTGAAACAAAGCGTATGTATAGAGCTGATGTACCTGCTGGTGATATATATAACATTATGCATTATATTGGATTAACTGAAGGAACTTTCAAAAATAAATATACTATACACAATTATCGCAAACAGTGTAACAGAACTAGACTAAATATACATTCACCAACAAATGGAGCACTGTGCAAAGGGCTAAGAAATATAGTAATGTTAGTGTAAACGATACAATCTATGTTTGGCTGAAGAGTTCCATATTATAACAGCTAACCGAGACTGCACCATAAATAAGAGATCAGAACTTATTAGTACCTATCGACACCGTTTGAAATTCCTAATACTGAATTACATTGAAAGAAATATTTTAAAGAATTCTGCTTTTATTTCATTTTTTAATCTTCTTACAAAATATAACATTTTAGTGCTTT
>WXZC020000049.1:0-19001 GCA_011317855.2 Paelopatides confundens
GTCAACATTAAGGGGGGGGGGACCTGATTACCTGTTTTTCTCTTATGCATATAGTCTCTCTTCAAATACATACCAAGTTATGTCACACCTAGGGACGTTACCATGGAGAAGAGGTCGAGATTTAGCCCCCAATGACTTGCTATTTTTTTAACTGTTCAAAATATCTAGGTAAAAGTTCACCAATGTTGCTGCATAGATCCTCACCATGAGAGAGGAATATACTGTGAGTGCGTAAAAAAACAAAACACTTTTCACCCATTTCCTTGGATATATCAAGAATTGTTGTTCTCAGATCCATGGGAGACAAATTGGCTAACAATATGGAAAAGTAATTTTGTTCTATTGGGGGGGGGGACATCAGATATGATGTCCCCCCCCCCACTTAAATTATTGAGCAGGACAGTATTTGCTTAATTTACTTTGGGAAGATTAGTTAAACTAGATATACCTACCATGGTAGCTAAACCAAGTTACCCTATGTTCAGGGAATAAATTTTTGAATGATATCTAACCTACCTTTATGTTTTATCTTGATAGTTTGTGCCAGATAGTGAGAGTGATTCTGATTATGAGTGCCACATTTCCCGAGGGACAAGGCGGTTAAAGTTTCTTGTGAGTTCTGTTAATAACAATTTTTTGGTCATCACCTGTTAAATTAATTCAATGTGTTGTAAAAAAGAGGCAAAATTGAGCAAAAGTAAGAGTATTGTTAAAAGGAACTCTGCCAAAAATGGTGATCATTCCAGATCATTGAACGTCTAACCCTGTCAATTATGGGAAAAACTGACATAAAACCGTTAAAAGAGAGAGAGAATTATAATATTATCTATTATTGGTTTTTAGTACACCAATGATATAACAAGTATACAAATGGTTATCCTGACATGATTGGAGATGGCATTCATAATGATAAGAGAAGTCTCATCTCACCCCGCGCAGTCACTGGTCTTCCTGGGCATGCGACTAGACTTCAGGTGGGGGTCCTCAACCCCTCCAAGGAGCACATCTACACCTTGGTTTCGAAGGTCAGCTCCCTGTAGTCCCTCAGCATGGCTGAGGGTTCTGGGACTGACGGCAAGCCTAGTCGACGTTGTCCCTCAATGCCGGTTGCGCTTGTGCCCCCTCCAGTTTCACCTGCTGGCATACTTCACGCCCCACACCAGGGACCTCTGTCTTGGTCCCCTGGTCCGAGCACCTCTCGTTCACAATCAAGCGGGAACAGGTCTCCGTCACCAACGACCCGTCTCTCTCCGGGTGGGGACCTTTTTGCCAAAGTCTCGCCCTCGCAGTCAAGTGGTCTCAGCACATGAATGTGCTGGAGCTGGAAGCAATGGCAACAGATTACTGATTGACTTGGTGCAAGGCACGTCCCTGACTGTTTTCTCTGACAATACTACCGCTGTAGCCTACATTAACAGACAGGGAAGAACCCACACCCCGAGCCTATTTTACGTAGAGTGGTCTCTCCCGATGTGGTGCCAGCAGCATGACATCCTAATCAGGGCTTCCCACATTGCCGGGAAGGACAACACGCTAGCGGATGTGTTTTCGAGGGGCCGAGTGAATCAAGGAGAGGGGGAGCGAGCACCCAGGTGGGTGACTTGGCTGTTCTCCAGCCTTTGCAGGCCCATAGTGGACATATGCGCCACCGCTAGAAATGCCAACTTACCAACTTTCTGTTCTCTGACTTTCCATCCCCAGGCCTGGGCGACAGATGCGATGACATTCTCCTGGGATGGCCTTGACACTTACACGTTCCCGCCGTTCAGGATGATCCACAGAGCATTGAGGATATGCATCCTTTTAGTAGCCCCACTCTGGCCATGCCAGCCGTGGTTCCCTCTACTTCTCCATCTGGCAGTGGACTGTCTTAGGCTGTTCCAGGACTGCCCGGACATGGTCTCCCAGGTCAGGGGCCATGTGCTTCGTCTCAGGTTGCAGGATCTTCATTTTTCTGCTTCGAGGCTGTCCGGTGTTCCCTCCGAGCACACAGACTTTCTGCAGACATTGCCTCCTTGGTGGCAGGGTCGAGGAGACCTTCCACTTTCCAAATTTACGATTCTAGACTGTCAAGATTCGGTCAGTGGTGTACAGAGAGAATGAATCTACTCCCAGGAGTGTGTGTCTAGAACAGGTCTCCTTCTTCCTGAATACACTCTTTGACGAGGGTAACCAAGTTAGTACTATCAGGAACTACCGGTCAGCTATAGACGCTATACATCAAGGCTTTCCAGATGGATCTTCCCTAGGCAACAACTATGCCCTTGCGCACCTGATGAGGGCCATGTTCATTAGCAGGCCGGTATCGCAGATCTTATCCCCTTCCTGGTCTACCAGCACAGTTGTGGAGGTGCATGGTGCACTCTCCCCCCTCTCCTTTGAACCTATGGTGCAGTCCTCCTTGCTGACTCACAAAGCTCTTTCTTGTTGCGGTGTCTTCATCCAGACGCAGGAGCTGCCTTCAGGCCTTATCGGTGAAACCGGGACACTTGAGGTTCGAACCGCATTGGGTCAGGTTGGTTCCAGACCCGTAGTTTCTGCCTAAAAATCAGACCTTTGACTTCATCCCAGGTTAAGGGTTTCTCTTCCATTGCCAAGGACAGGCTCTGGTGCCCAGTCAGAGCACTTAAATGGTACCTAAATGAGGTCAGGCCCCGTCGGGCCTCCACAAGACTTTTCTTCCTCCGCCTGAACCCCTGTACAGCAGCCTCCAAGGATACCATTTCACAATAGCTGTCCGAAGTGATATCGCTGCATGCCCCCATTGTAAAGAAGCCTTCGTCCAAGCTTCCCTAGTGAGCCCTTCCCAGGAATCTGGCTGTCCACCGGTTTAACGGTTCCACTATGCAATTTAGATGTTGACCAGAGTAAGTATAGATAGGCGATGTAAATTTCCAAAAACATACTGGTTTTGGGTTTTTACGAGCCTCTATACATACCCTGGGCAACATTCACGTCACCCACCCCACATCGGTGGGGAGCATGCAGCTGTGCTTTGCATTCCTTGACGCCCAAGCTTCCTTTGGGAGATTGGCCCGGCTATCTCCCTTTGCAAGCTCCGCAAGCGGAACCAACTCGTACTAGCCGCTTCCAGCGGGTTCACCCGCAGAGACTCTTGTTAGGTCCTCAGATCCCAGCACCAGAGAGTTCTGCCAGGAGACACAAGCAAGAAAGTAATAGGCCCTCTCGAGCATGGGAGTCAACACTTCTGCGTTCTTGACTCCTTGTCAAAATCTTGTTGCAGCAAGACTTCAGGCAGGTCACTGGTCGGCGACACCCGACTGCATAAATTATCGTTAAATGAACTCCAAAATGAGCTAGATTAGATGGACTCATGCAATTTAATCTTGACCAGGGCTCGTAAATACCCAAATAAAGGTTTGGGGGATTTAGTGCAGCTAGTACATAAAATAGTGTTGATTTTAATATGCACAAGCTTGTGCACAAGCTATTTACATTGTGTGGATAACCTACATTCCACATAATATATAATGTTGATTTACTACCTACTGTAATTTTTACAGGATTTTCACTCTCAAACTTGTGGCCCTTCTATTCCCCCCCCCTTTTTACCCCAAACCTGCCTTAGTGCAATTTCTAGAAGCTTTAAGTTTTCAATTGTAGCATGCATACTCTATCAAGAAGCTGAAATATTCTAAGAGTAATCAAAATGTGAATTTTAATTTGGAGTCTACTCCTTGTACAGTATTTCATTATTGGTAAAAATGTGACAATGTTCTCATATTTTCACTGATATGATAGTACAAATGTTTAACAATTAGTGTCAAACAGATTACCACTCAAGACTATGTATTTTCTTTAGTCAGTTGTTTTCAGTTATGTTGTTTTCCGATTCCTTGCAGCAACTAGAAGATAACGAAGATGAAGATAAAGAAATCTCCAGCCCTTCCACCTCTAAGGTAATAAACACCTTCTTTACCTCAACATAGATTTAAATATAATTATAAGCTATATTTGCAAATATGTCACACAATGTTGTCAATTTTTAGTTCAATTGGCGTATCTGTGGAACTTAAAATTTACATCACCTTTCTATACTGGTGAAGACATATAAATTGCATATTTCCATATAATCTTGCTCATTTTTTAGTTTATTTTTAGAGTCATAGAGCGGTCGGAGGACACTGCCTTCAGTGACCTACCTGAACTGTGACATTAACAATTTCTCCACAAAACTTTTAAGGACATGGATTTTATCAATTCCGTCGGATTTACATTTGGTATTGCGTGCTTTTGGATACTTTGAGCTGCCAAACTTGAGGCTCTTTTACCTTTTTTTTTTGGCTGTAGGCTAGGCTTGGTCCGTGTTGGACTTTGTGTGTGAAGTAGCCTAGGCTCATAGCCTAACACACTAAGTCAATGGGACTTTTTTAACATGTGTTTTTGGTCATTTTTTTTCTGGATCCATTTACAGGTTTTTTCCTCTGTGTTTTAGCACTCATCTTGTTTCCCCTTCCCTGTAGAGACCATAGAATGTGTTTCTGCCTTACCCCTCAGGATTTCTATGATTCTTTGTTATATGCTTATTATAATAATTGAAATACTTTCTTTGTTGTAAGCTTGTAGTTTCTTGTACTAATTTTTCTACAACCTGGTAGTAATTATTGTATTCTTAGCCAGTTTGTCTGAGGTTCCCCCATGGCCCCATATAGTAACCCTCATGTTTTCCCCGCTTCGCTGATCGTGTCCTGATCGGCACCGTGCAAGTTCTGGCTCAGTTCTAGGCTGAGCAGTAGAGGCATTGTGGTCTGTCCCGCGAGGCAGGCACGCGAGATCCATCTCCCGTTGGGGGGATTTCGGAAGGGATCAAGCCCAACCCTGTGGCCGATTTTTGCAAGGACAATACTACAGGCTGTGGGCCTATGGGGAAGGGTAGGATTGGAACAAGGGCTACCAGAGAGAGAGAGAGAGCAATTAGAGGAAGTAAAAGTAACATCCACAAAAAGTGAAAAGGTGCAGTAAATGCTGAACCCGAAGGTAGCCCTCTGGCACCTTCAGGCCCTGAGGTGGTTCAGCAAGTAGCCTAGCATCGGGTGCCGCCCTCGCACAGAGTCGGGTGCCGCCCTCGCACAAGCGGGAGGCTCGGAGTTCAATCTTTACATCACCTTTCTATACCCTGGTCAACATCTTCATGGCATGATTCCATCTAATCTAGCTCATTTTGGATTTCATTTAGCGATAAAAGGTGCCGTTTGGTCTCACCAACCTTGTTGACCCACCCAACATCACCCTGTATTAAGATTCTCCAACCATATTCTACGGAGTAAAGCAGTGTCAAGAGCTCTTTTCGCAGGAGTGCCCATTCACAACATTCTGAAAGCAACAGCCTGGAAGACAACCCTTGCCGCTTCCAGCAGGTTCACCCACAGTTCAATCTGAAAAATGAGAGAGCTCAGAACCTCCAGGCGTCGGACCAAGGGGAGTTACCTCTGACCCTTCGGGTGCCAGCGCGGGTTTGTTAGACGATTTAGTTTCTCTTGCGGGCTTACAACCAGCTCCCAGGGGAACCAGGGCTATGCTATTGAGCCTAAGATCGACGGGTGCATGACCAAAGGCCTACGCTGAAGGCCATTGGGTGCATGTCGACCAAACACAGGTCTAGTCCGTAGAGGACCAGCCATGTACATCTGGGCCACCATTGAGGTAGGCCCGGATGCAGAGTATCAGCAGGGCCTATGGGCTTCAATGGTTTTCTTAGCCCAAGGAGAGTTGCCACTGGCCCTTCGGATGCCTGCATGGGTCTGCCAGCCCAACGTCGTTCGCGACCAAAGGCCCTCACCAGAGGGGCCCCAGGGAGCATGGCAACCTAGAACAGGTAGAGTCCGAAGAGGACCAGCCACTCACTTCCGAGCCACCCACCATTGGAGACTTTCTGAGGCAGGCACTGATATAGAGCACTGGCGGGACTTGGCCTTATACAGTTTCTCTCTACCAAGACCCCTGTTGGATGGACAGGCTAGTAGCCAGATTACATCCTTCCTTGCAGAGGGGATAACCCAACATACCAACCGTCTATGGGACATCCCGTTCACCTTGGTCAATGCACCCGTACATTTTTTTTTTTGGGGGGGGATATTTTTTGGTACCACCTAATTTGTGGGACTGGCTAAAACTTTCCAAAACAAAAGAGTAGACCCCTCTCACCCCTCCCAAGTAAGATTAATTAGATGCAAAGTGCTGCTATCTTTGCTATTTTTTAAAATAAATGACCTGTAAAAAATTAATATTTATTAACCATTTAGAACTGAAAAAACAATGTTTTACAATGGGAGGGGAACCTTCTCTCCCCCATAAATCACATCTCCCCTCCCCAAGGTTGAATTACAACTCTGATATTTTAACTTGTTTCGTATTTTGCAATCTAGCCATAATCTCTCGTAGAGGGGATATGTGGAGCAACATTGCTGAGGCTTTGTGTAGATATGTTTAAGTTAAAAAAAAAGCAAATCATTGGGGAGGCGGGTAGGTGGGTGATACTTCCCACCTCTTCTTCCCCCACGGTAACACCCATGGGTGTGACATTTTGGTACGTATTTGAGGAGAGGATACATGGCATATGCAGTAACAATTGTAACGTAAACCACAATACTGGAGAAGAGACGAAAGGAAATAGTTGTGAGCGTGTGAACATTTTTTAGGTTCCCCGTCCTTGAATATAAGGCAAATATTTCCAAATCAAGCTGGAAAGGCAGGTTACTAGTTTAAACATCTCATCAATATCTTCTTTTGAAAATGTTTGGGTGGCAATCCCCCCCCCCATGCCCATATGGGCAGCTGTCAATGCTTCAGACAATCGATGCTTCCTGATATTTATATTGAAACCTAATTGCAGCCTTTATTAAGCAACAACAAAGCCCTGTGCATCTGGTTAGGGACATGTCCAATAGCAGGCCGAAGACTTGGAACTTAGCCCCTTCCTGAATACAATTCTGGCGGCGCAGGCGTGATCTTCTTTCAAGCTTATGGCACAGGCCTCTTTGCCGGACTCGACTCATAGACCTCTTTCTTGTAGCAGCGGCTTCAGCCAGACGCAGGGGCTGCCTCCAAGCCCTATCGATGAAGCTGGGTCACTTGAGGTTCGATCCACATGGGGTCAGGTTGATCCCAGACCAGAGTTCCTACCTAAAAACCATCGCTTAAAATGGTACCTACATAGGCTCCTAAGGGCCTCTACTAGACTCTTCGTCCTCCCTCGGAGCCCCTACACGGCTGCTTCCAAGGATACAATTTTTTCAGAAGTGATCTCACTGCATTGTCCATTGTAGAGTGAAGGCACACAAGGTCAGGGGGAAAGCAGTGTCAGGACATACTGAAAGCGGCACCCTCACCTTTGTCGCTTGCTATCTCTTTGATACTCTTGAGACCGAAGCGGCATTTGGCCGATTGGCCCTGGCGCGTTCTTCCCAGGGTTCTAACAGCCCATCGGTTTAACAGTGCCACTCTGCAATTTAGATGTTGACCAGGTAAGTATAGAAAAGCCATGTAAATTACCCAAAACTTAACTGGTTTTGGGTATATACAAGCTTATATGCTTACCATGGGTAACATTCCCGCCACCCGACCTGCAGCGGTGGAGACCCACAGCTTTTTGCCTCGGGAACATTGATGCCCAAGCTTCCTTCGGGACCGACACTTACTTGCTGTATCATTTATTAATTCAATTACATCTTTCCCTTACAGGCAACCCACATTTGCTAAATTGTAAAGACTTTATTTTACTTTTTTTTTTGTAGAATAATACTGAAGAGCTTTCTGATTTATCAAATGGTGAGTTGTTCTTGAATCACAATTAACGAAGGGTAAAGTTAAAGTAATAGCCTATGTCATTGTTCAGTAAGACTTACCAGCTGAATTAAATTAATCGGTTGTCTTAGTAGACTAAAACTATTACCTATATATTCTTAAATATTATATTTAAATGCACTTTGACCAGTAAAGAGTTATCTTAAAGTTAATGAACAGCAGTTAGTATTGACTCGAATGTTAGGAATCCATCAATTCAAAACACTATATTTTTGTATATATTTTTCTAGTCGGTCCTCTTTTTAAACCCACATTAACACGAACAGGATTTTAATGTTAACACATTTCAACACAATTCGGGTAAATGTTATTTTGCATATTAAGGACGCCAAGTTCTGCAATGAAAAAAAAGGTTACAATGGGTAAACTCCACTGCTATTTAATAACATAATTGCTTTTTAAAGAATCTGAAAAACTGAAAAATAGAAACTGAAAAAATCTTTTCTGTAACCTCCATCTGCTTTTAAACTGTTATTGAAAATGCAAATGTCAATCTCCATCTGTATTTATCTTTATGCTTTCATATTTTAGTCACAATCAGCCATGCAAGTCACAGTGAGCACAACTCGAGGGTATACGATAAACTAGAAGCATGCTTCTTCTGTTCAAAGCTGATCAAGAACAAAATGAAGAGACACTTGCAGCTGATGCATAATACAGAGAAAGAAGTGATATATGCACAGACTTGCTCAAACTCATCTCAAGAATTTGACAGACTTCGTTTGAAGGGCAATTATGAACACAATTCCAGCGTTCTCGAGAATAAATCTGGTCAATTAATCATATTAAGAAGGCCAAGAGAGGATGAAAAAGTCTCAGCTGAAATGTATGGGCCATGCCCATTTTGCTTAGGTTTCCTTAAATTGAGTGAGTTGTGGAGGCACAAGAACAGCTGTGCATTTGCCAAAGGCGGTCAAGCACAATTTTCTTCACTGCAAAAGATGAGTAAAAGTATGATAGCAGAGAAAATTGCAAGGCCAGGTCAATCTGTTAATCTTCACAAATATGTGTTCAGTTCGATGAAATGTGACCAAGAAACCTTGGTTGCAAAGAATGATCCATTGATATGTAAGTTTGGCATGGATCATCTCGATACAAAAGGCCTTCGTTCTACCAATGTAGTATCTCAGCAGATGCGTCTTCTATCTCGTCTGATTTTAACAATCCGAAAGCTTCCGGCATGTTGTTCAGCCGAAAATAAAGACCTAGCACATTTCTTGAATCCTGGGCACTTTGATACCATTATGAAAGGAATTAAGAATTTGTGCAAGTACCGTGTTGGTGACAGGCATGATGATTGTCCTGGATACTTTGAAACTCCCTCAGTTGTTTTAAAGTTGGGTCCATACTTGAAGGACTGTGCAATTCTTCAACGAGGGAAAGCACTAAGGGAAGAAGATGACAAAGTTGTATCTTCTGTAGACCGATTTCTTCAAATTCATTCATCAGAGTACCATAAGTTGTCTTCAGTTGCTGTGAAGCAGCGAGACACTGCAAAGTTTAACAAGCAAGACCTGCTACCTATGACTGACGACATAAAGAAGTTGAGGGACTTTCAAGTGACAGAAATAGTTCGACTTACTGGACTCCTCAATGACAACAATGTTAGCAGCTACAGGCCGCTGGCTAATGTAGTTTTGTCTCGGGTAATATGCTTCAATAAGAGACGAAGTGGGGAAGCTGCACTGATGAAAATCAAGTCGTATCAAGACAGACCTGATTGGAACAAGTACACCAACAAGGAACGCCTTCAAACCTTACAACCGATCGAAATGGAAATGCTGAAACGGTAAGTTTGTCAAATTAAATGCATCATTTTGTATTAAAATTCCTCCTCTTTCACATTCCCTGGATACTTTGGAACTCCAATATTAGCACCTGAGGCTTTAAATTTCATGAAACATCTTGTAGTAATGTAATTAAGGGTACAAAAACAGTGCTTAATACTAAACGTAGTGCTAAAGTATATGGATATATCTATAATAACATTAGGTCCTAGTTACTAATTTTGCTTATAAGGCTTGCTGTCCCTCTATCATTTCAGTTTTCATGCCATGGAAATTTGAATGTTCATCCGTTAGTGTGTAAACCCGCTTAAGTCAATGTACTAATTAGATCTTCAGTCAAGTCTACACTTGCAAGCTTTCTAATTATTTTTCATATTGGCAAACTGCATTAAAAATAAACATTTGAATAGTATAAAGCTTTTCAGCTTGTGCCACTACAAAAAGTAACCTTTCTTACACTTCTTTGATAACAGTGATTGGATAAAAAAACATTTAAGGCTAAAAATGTGAAACATAACCCTCTTAGACTAACATTGCATGAGCATAATAAATTACAAAAGTTTCAAGTTATATGATCAATATTTTACACACTACAGATTTACAATGTATCCCCATATCTCACGCCAAGGTTGTGAGCATATATATTTCAAGTTTGATGCGACTAGATACATGTATTACTAACGAAAAAGACATTATATGTAGGTTAATGTTATCAGGATAATATGTATTCAATACATACAACCTGTGGTAGAGGTCAAGTTGTGTAGCAACATGCATGTCAGGCAGAATTATGATATATCATGTTATTGAATATAGCCTCTGGTTGTTTCTGCTCCTGTCATGTAATACAGCATTCTAATTGTGCAAAATCCTGAGCAGGGTTGCTAGATTGCAAAACAGGTTAATTAATGTTTTCAAAGCCAAATTCAAACCAGGTTCAAATATGCTAGAAATGCTAAAGTGATACTGTTATACAATGCTTTGCGAATCGTTGTTTCCAGTTTTATTTTGTTTTAAAAGTATTCAAAATTGGGTAATTTTGTTCAGGTTGCTACACATTGTAAAAAAGCTTGCTAGGACAAATTGGTAGTAAAAATGTACTAATTAGTTAGCCTAGTTAGAGGCTAAGCTAATATCACAGTAGCGGAATACGAAGAAGGCTAGATTAGGCCTAGTATTATTAAAGTAACAGTAACATAGTCATGCTAGGCTTGTTTTATAAAAATTGTGATCACTACATAATGACAGTGGCTCTTACATGTTGCCAGATCCTTCATTAGCAAAATGCTGCATTTTTATCTCACTGAGAGACCAGTTATCTCCATATAATATCTTCTGCAAACAACTATTTGACCCTTCCACAATCAGAGTGGCCCTGAATTTAATTGCCAAGTTCCACCAGCTAGACATATAATCCCCCAGGCAACATGCCGTAAAAATCCTGATGTATCTCAGCTAGTGTGTAAAACCCGCTTAAGTCAATGTAAGAGGCGGGTTTTCTTGCCTCTGTGTAGATAAAACTGGAAATGTCCTGTGCAAACAATAATCTGTTCTATCAAACCAGATGCACAAAACTGATAAAGATCTTCAGTCAAGCAGAAATGTAAACATACATCAACTAAAGGTGCTATAACTGGGAAACCATAGGCAAGTTGCACATCATGAGCTATAAAGTATCAGAACTGCTTTAAGTTACTTTCACGCAGAGTGTTTGTATTGATTACATGAACATCAACTATGTGACTTTGCGAGGTATGCCTACTCGATGGAGTTAAAAACCCACCGGACCCTGAGTTTGGTGGGTTTTCAAATGCAGCAATACGATAAGGAGAGCTCTGGGCACATGTTATAAAAAAAAAGTGGAAATGTAATTTTGAAGGGTCAATCATAATCTCTGGTAATCGGATCTCTGTTAGGGTAGGCCATACATCTGATGTTAATATGAGGGATGGATATTAATTTCAATGGGAATCTATGACAAGGGGATGAATTAATTTAAAAAGTGTGTTCATTTACTGACAGACCCAACACAAGCCTCTTCGTGGGCATACAGCCCTTAAAATATGGTTCAATCATATATAATGCAGATTTGTTAGTTTACAATCACCAAATTTATTGCTGATGTAATTGTTTCTATATATCATTGATATCATCAAATGCATAAATGCATATCGTGATAATACTGTAGCGAACTACAACAATATATCGTCCAACTCTATGATGACTTTAGCAAATCCATCGGTATATGTTGTCAATTTGCAAGCCTACAAAGTATGATACAAAATGGCCATTGAAGCAAACAATTATCATTTTGTTCAATAAAGCTATATAGGAGAATACCAAATTAACCCTCTTGCCCAAACAATGGTGAATGCCTTCTGTCTATTAGTCATTTGCTCTGTACTGACAGTGGGGTATGTACACCCTATATACCATACTGCTGATATCACCATTTTTTGCATTGAAGGGTATCATTCCTGCCTGTTTAACCTACTTTATTAATGTGTATATATTTTCCATGTAAATCAAAACAGAAAATGTTGCAGCATTTCTCTCTCTCCCTTTGTAAAAAGTACATTTCATAAATGATAACATTTCTCATGCACAAATCTAGTATTGGTCTGTTGAGCTTGCATCTGTGATGCTCTAGTATAATATGTAACTTGCTAAAATGTTGGGCAAAAATTATTTTATGTTGCACGATTTCATATTGTTTCATAATTTAGAAAAATTGACATAAACTTTTAAGAAATAAAATATAATTATTAATTTCATTTGTGATATTTCAGGTGTTTCATAACTATATGTAAAATCCAAGATTTGTATACTACAACTCCACTATAACACCTGGGCTATAACCAATATTTGCATATTAGAGCCAATCTCCACTCTGCCTTTTTTTTACTCTGTTTGGCCTATAGGCACTTGTTAGGTTACATGAACTATAGTACATATCTTTGGAACTTCAGTGCTCAATATGATTAGTCCAAACGTGAATTTACATAAATTCATAACAAATTGTTAAATACCACAAGAACAGTAATTTCCAACATAAAGGCAAAGGGATGATTTATGGAATCCGGGGCAACAAAATGTGATGTAAGGAATTCATATTTTCATATTTCACAGATTGGATCTTGTACATGTGAGAGGAAAGAGAGGAAGATGTGTTCCTATTATACTGACACCAGATGTAAAAACTGCCATTGACCTCCTGCTTGATAAAAGAGATACAGCAGGTATCCTCAAGGATAACCCGTATGTATTTCCATGCAGTAACTCTGTCCGTTCCATCCGAGGCTCAGATGCTATAAGGCAAGTTACTAAAGAGGCAGACTTAAGTGAGCCTCACCGTGTCACCTCCACCAATCTAAGAAAATATACTGCCACTGTGACACAAATTCTTGACCTCAACCCTACAGAGTTAGAATGGCTTGCCCGACATCTTGGCCATTCAGTTGATGTCCACTTAGAGCACTACCGTCTTAATGATGCCACAGTGGAGCTGACCCAGATCAGCAAGCTGTTAATGGCTGTTGAGGATGGTGATCTACACAGATCTGCAAATGCATCTCTGAGAGACGTTCAAGTTTCAGGTGATTTTATAATGCATTTTACATTTAATACTTTGTTAACAGAGCTTCAATCCCAAACTGATTAAAAAACAGATCAAGGTACTCAAAATGACAAGTTTGAGTACTCAGTCAACTTGGGGAAGAAAGTTGATTTTAATAGATTTACTGACCTCAAATGACACTGAGCTCACTTTGCATTCCCTCAACACTTTCATAAACGTAACAAATTATGTAAACCCTTAAGCATGTCGCCAGATCCTCTGTTAGCCTAATGCTGCATTTCCTAGCTTACCAATAGACCAGTTATCTCCAAAATCTCTTTTGAAACAACCAATTGTCCCTTCCACAAATAGAGTGACCCTGAACTATTAATTGACAAAAATCCATGAGTTTGGCGGGTTTTCAAATGCAGCATTATGATAAGGAGATCTCTGGACGCACGAGTGTGAATCTATTATGCATGAAATTCATGAGATATCATGTTATCATTCATCTGAGGTTGGCCCTTTTTAAATTTGTCAGAATAGAAAAAAAAACTACATGTTTACCTCATTGTTGTCTTCATTTTGTGTCTTTCAGAAAGTGCAATTGAGCATTCAGGAGGAAAAAATGAGCAATCAAAAAAAGCAAATCTCCAACATAAAGACGGTAAGTACCCATCATGAATCAACATAGTTAGTGTAATGTTATACAATCATTTTAACTTAAAAAGTTATACATTTCTAAGCTGAAATGATCGAGCTGCTTATACAGATGATGGGTGATTTGATAAATAGCGGGACCAATTTGCAACCTTTTAATACAAAAGAGATACTATCAAAGTTAAATAATGACAATCAGTTCCAAGTGAAATAGAGGTACCTGAATTTTCATTTGGTGAACGGGCTGGTTAGAGCAAAGATCTCTTTTTCTCTAACCAACCGTGACACAAGCATATGTTGAAGGTAGTAGTCATTTTTCATTTTAAAAAGTCAGTAGAACACCAGTAAATGTGTTCATGTTTATAAAGTTATCTAGAGAATATGTTTATAAATAAAATCTACCACTTTTATTTATAAACATTCTTTAGATAACTTTATCAACATAAATTTTTTACTTGTGATCTACTGACTTTTAAAAATTACTTTATACTGGCTGTGTGGCCTAGTGGTTAGAGCATCCGCTTTGCAGCCAGGAGGTTGGGAGTTTGATTCCAGGCAGAGTCATTGCCAAGACTTAAAAAAAGGACCTACTGCTGTACTGATGGGTGCTCAGCATTAAAGTATCAGAGTGGGGCCAGTTGGAGTCTGGATGTAATCACCCCTTGTGATGAAGGTTGCCTGCCAGGAAGGGCATCCAAGGCTTAACAAATTCGGCCAAACAAATGGTGATTATATCAAATCATTGAACGTCTGACCCGTGATTATGGGAAAAACAGACGTAAAACCGAAAAGAGAGAGACAGTAGAATAATGGAAATGCATTTAGATTGTTTAATATTACAAATTATTACAAACACCAAAGCAGTGCCTGTCCCCCCCATCCCCCCAAACAAAAATACAAAGGCTTAAATAGTAAAACAGTATGTACTTTGTACAGTATCATGAGTAACTGCATTTAATTATATAGCAGTTTTAATAATGCAAAATGTCACAATTAATGTAAGGGGACATCAAAAGCTGGTTGGCCCTCAGTTTATGGAAGCAGTTACCTTTAGTAAGTTAGTAACTTGAAAAACCTGGACTCTGGAGGAAGCACATAAATTGTAACACTTTGTGTGATTCTTCTTACAAATCCAGAATGTATAATTGGAAATAAGACTTGATAAGATAATGCAACTTGATATTAGAGCAAACTAATACTTTGTTGATCGACCTGTGGAAATCTCCTACGACTTGTATGCACTTTTTTCACTGTAACAATTAATAAATAGCTCGTTTTTCTTGTCTAACAGGAACAGCAAGTGTATGTTCAGGAGGAGCAGAAGGGGAGAAACCTATTGATAACAACCCCCAACATAGAGACAGTAAGTGCAATTAAGCTCAGCATAAAATGCACCAAGATTTTCCACAAAACTTGACTGGTTTGGGTAATTACGAGCCTCTATACTTACTCTGGGCAACATCTAAATTGCATGATTCCATCTAATCTAGCTCATTTTGGAGATAATTAGCATTAATTTATGCAGCTGGCTGGCCCGCCGTTATGCTCCCATTAGATTCTGACCAGGAGTCGAGAGCGCGGCAGCAGCAACGCAACTCATAGACCCAAATGGGGCTTATTACTTCCTTTCTTGCTTGCGTCTCCTGGCCAAAGAATGGGCACCCATGCCCTGGCTGGAAGAGGACTCTCTAGCGTTTGGCTCTGAGAACGTAATGAGTTTATGCGCCGCTAGGGCGGCAAGAAGAGTAGGCCCCGGTCTTGTGAAGCTCGCAAAGGGAGATAGCCTGGGCTCATCTCCCGAATGAAAGTGGGTGGCAAGGAATGCAAAGCACAGCCGCGTGCTTATACCACTGCAGTGGGGTGGGTGATGGGAACGTTGCCCAGGGTAAGTATAGAGGCTTGTATATATACCCAAACCAGTAAGTTTTAGGGAGTTTACATCGCCTATCTATACTTAACATTGTAACATCTAAATTGCAGAATGGAACCGTTAAATTGGCGGTTGGCCCGAACCCTGGGAAGAGCGTGCCAGGGCAGCTCTGCCGAAGGCCACTTTGGCCGAGAGAGTATCCGAGAGATAGCAAGCGACGAAGGTAGATGGTGTCTTCCAGGCTTAATTTCGCCTTCAGTATATCGTGAATGGGCACATCTGCAAAAAGAGCAATATCACTTCGGACAGCCATCGTGAAATGGTATCCCTGGAGGCCGCTATGTAGGGGCTCTGAGGGAGGACGAAGAGGCCTAACCCTATGTAAGTACCATTTAAGGGCTCTGACTGAGTACCCAGAACCTGTCCTCGGCGATGGAGGGGAAACTCTTAATCTTGAGGATGAAGATGTCCCCTGGGATGAAGCCAAGGACCTGGTTTATATGCAGGAATTATGGGTCTGGAACCAACCTGACCCCATGCGGCTCAAACTTCAAGAGGCCTGGCTTCACCGAAAGGGCTTGAAGGCAGCCCCTGCATCTGCTTGAAGCCGCCGCTACAAGCAAGACTTTTGTGAGTCAAGTCCGGCAAGGAGGCCTGCGCCATAGGTTCAAGAGGGGGACGTGTGAGCGCCTCCAGAACTGCATTCATGGACCAGGAAGGGGCCATGGTTCACAAAACAGGCCTGCTAATGGACATTGACCCTTACTATAGGTGCATCAGGGCATTATTATTGCCTAGGGAAGATCCATCTGGGAGCCGCCGAGCCCCACCACCGGCAGGTGCAGTTGGAGGAGCTCGGACCATGGGACGAATACAGAGAGGTCCCTGGTGTGAGACCTGAAGTGCGCCAGCAGGTGAAACTAGAGGGGGTACATGCGCAACTGGCAAAGCGGGACAACGACAACTAGGCTCGTCATTAGTCACAGGACCTGCAGCCACTGCCATGTTGGAATGGGGGAATGGCACTGACCTCCGAGACCAAGGAGAGATGCGCTCCTCGGAGGGTGTGAGAAACCCTTGTCTGAAGTCTAGTCGCATGCCCAAGAAGACTAGCGACTGCACGGGGGTGAGCTGCGACTTCTTCCAGTATTCTCTCTTGCGAGCGGCTCCTCGAGTCCCCCAGGATCAGCCAGTCTTTCATGTAGGCGAACACCACCACTCATCGCTTTCAGAGTTCTGCCATTACAGCCCCTGCTACCCGGGTAACACACGTGGGGCTGTGGAAAGCCGAAAGGGAGGGATGTAAACAAGACGTCTCCCTCCCGTAGTTGAGGGCAAGGTAGCGTTGTCCGCTTAGCACAATAGGGATATGAGGATAAACTTCCCTGAAATCGGTTGTGGTCCTCCATATCCCCTTCGCTAGGGATGGCCTGAAGGGGGCCACCCGAGAGCAGGTCTCTCAGAACACCCTTTTTCTTTTGGGGGGGGGCAGGAAAAAGGTTGGCCGGAACACCGGGCCCTCGGCCATGGCCGTCCTTCTTACCACACCCTAGTGGAGGAGCAGGGGAAGCTCAAGCTCAGGGGCCTCCCTCTGCTCCGGGCTCTCTGCCCGGAGCAGAGGGAGGCCCCTGATACCCTTCACAAACAGTGGGTTGCCCTCGTTTTTTGCCCTCCCCATTAGGCCCGCAGCCTCGAGTTGAGTCCTTCCCTGTGCAGCCGCAACTGGCCGCAGATTGAACACCCCTCTGAAATCCCCTAATGGGGTGGGTTCTCGCACTCTGCTGCGCGCCCGCCTGGCTCACGTCAGAGCGCGTCAATACCTAGCCATTGCGTAACTGTAAAGCTTAGACAAGACCCGCAGTGTGTCGCTCTAGAGCAAGAGCGGCACGCTGGGTAACTACACGTGGGTCACACTCCCGTACATAGAACGATAACGGGGACAGGACTCGCACCGGTGGTCTACGAGGCATGGGGGAAACCCAGGGCTAACAAAGGCTACAACACCACTTCTAGGAGTAGGATTGGTAGAACTAAGCCAACTAGTACTGGAACTACAATCTTACTTCGAGAATTGTTTAAATTATAGTAAAGGTAGTATGACAGGAGGCAAGTAGAATACGCTAAGACACTAGGGGAAACCCCACTAACAAACCCAAAAGCACAGAAAAAAAATCTAGTGGGAGGCCCCCGATTTTTTTTTAAATGTAAATCCCGTGCGGAAAAAGTCCAATAGACTTAGTGTGTTCGGCTATGATCCTAGGCTACGGCGCCTACAATTTCGCAAGCGAACGTAAGCCTAGACCTTCGGCCGAATTTTATAATATAGATACTCGAGTTTGGGCGCTCAGAAGAACCGAAATCCTGGCCAGAGAATACCGAGACACGCTAAACTCCGTACAATTCCGATCAGAAAAGTCAAAATCCGGAAGAAAACACAGGTTTTTCCGGGTATAAGAGACTAGCATAGAAAATGCATCTATATGTTGTACGTGGCAGATTGGATGAATCTAATGGGAGCACGACCGCGCTCGGGTCGCCAGGATCAGCGACCTCACCTACATAAGACAACGCTAATTATCTCCAAAATGACCTAGTTTATATGGAATCATGAAATTTAGATGTTGACCAGGGGAATCATATATAGCAGATGTAATATCGGTAATAAACGCTTCAATTTTATAGTTCATTTTCGTTCATGCTATCGTTTTAAAGTGGTTCGGGTTGTACACGGGTGACATAAGTCTTATCTGCGATCGTTACATACATGTAAAATATAACACTCCTTCAGATGTTCTTTGGAGGGAAAAAACTTTGATTATTTTCCTTGTGTATTTAGTGCATGTGTATTTTGTATAGGCACAGTCATTCTACTTGATTTCTGACAATGTATTGTCGATGCCCATATGATAACATTCTCTGATATATTTCACCTCACGCAATTAAACTTCAAGCAATAAATTATTTTAATGCGAGGAATATAAAGTTATTAACATACCGTTCAGGAAATCAAATATATATGATATCTTTCTTTCTAAGACTAATCAATAACTTTGTTTTAATACGAAAAGAGCTAAAGAGTCTAATCTCCATGCCGCTCGCTGTTGTGGTTTTGCTTGATTCATTGTTATTTAATGTGGCTACATGAGCGGCCTATTGTTGAAGAACATTCCTGATCCTATGGTGTGCGCAAATTTGAAATCGACGAAGTTCTCCTGAACAGAAGATAAAATCTTCTGCTTATCACTATATTTATAACATAGAACTATGACACCGACAATGCGCATGGAAATATAGAAACGCTGTT
>WXZC020000050.1:0-19000 GCA_011317855.2 Paelopatides confundens
TTGTACGATCATATGGGTGAACGAAATGCAGGCCTGAAGGAAATTCTGGCCACTTAGATATTTATTAAATTGAAACTAATTGCATGTTTTATGGATAATGTGATTTACCCTTGTATGCTACAGCAGTATCTGCTAAATGTATATTGTAAACAGAAAATGACTACTGTAAATAGCAACTATTTCAATAAATCAAATTTTCATTGGTTATTCAATAATTTATCAGGGTTTAGTCAATGTACTGGTACCTACTAGTCATTATATAAAATACAACTACAAGTTTATCTTTCTCACAGATCTTTGCTTTATAAAGTACTAACTTATCTTTACATTTCTGTAAATTAAACTAAAGGTAGTGTGCCATATCATCGTATTTCTTACGCTTTCATTTGTACAGGCAGTTGAACCATCTTTGCCTTCTGTAATAAAACAACAAGTTTGGTTCATAATGTAGTGCTTCATTTGGGGTATTTAGGAATGAGGTCAATACAGGCCATTGTTAAAAACTACCCAAAATACTCCTCACAGGAATGAATGGGTATTCACCAATTGCTCAGAAATATTGTGAATGAAGTGATTTATTCTATTCAGGGTGTAAGGAGGTCATCTAGGAGTCATTATGGGCTATTATTTTTTTTTAATTTCAAAAATGTATGCTTTCATCAAAAGTTGCTCTTGTGCACTGTTTAGATATATACACAGGACAAGTCTATGAATGTCCCAAATTTCCCATCATTGAAACAACATTGAACATACTATATGTTGGTATACCATAAGTAAGGTCATTGCAATACCAGCAGTGAAGTTGCTCTACAATCTGGGAGCTTTCTTTGATCCCTGCTACAGGGTCTTGACAATAAATGGATGATAATTGTCAGCAACTCATCCAGATCATATTTTGGCTCTCCATTGACTTAATTTCCCTCATGTCCTAAAACCTGCTACATACATACTGTAGGTGACCAAATATGGTTAAACATTTAGCAATGTTCTCTTTCAACTGAATGTCGAAGATTCTATGCTAATTCTCCCTCCTCTCTTGGTTTTAGACTTTGGATGATCACCATTGCTAATTGAACTACCAAATCATCAGTAACCCTTTAAAGTGATCATAACGGACAACTTTGGGTAATAAATAAATCCTTTCTCTCCTCTGAGATGCCTATAATTGCTGGCCTCTTGTTAAGATCAAAGTAATAAAAATTATACAAGTGGGTAGATATCTTTGACCTCTTGGCAACATAATTTTAGTAGGGACAAGTGGAGTAGAATAACTATATAGGCTAATCGGCTATGTACTGATATCCATTTGACCTTCACCAAATAATGTGGAATTTGTCCCAACTGCTTCACTCATGGTGACGAATTGTGAGCGCATGACATTTTTCAGGCTTTGCACATTTCCAATTATGCCCCACCATGCACCTAATTTTGAAATAAAAAATTACAATTTTTGTAAGCATGCCTAAAAAAAAAAAAGTTGACCCTCCAAGCAATTTTGGTACCATTGTTAAAAAGTTCTTTGAGAGATTGTGTTGTTAATATTTTTCACATTTTAATGGCCTTTGACCTTGACCCAAGTGTGTACTTTTTTTTTTGCACATTGCAAGAGTAATCTATTGTGCAGGCTACATATAAACTTAGTCCAAGTTAGCATTCTTGAGATATGAGTCACATTTTGGCCTCTGTTGACCTCAAATGACAGAACTAGTAATGACATTTCTTGAGATGGGAGTGTGTACAAGCTTGCGTGCACACACATGTGTGCAGACTTTGGCTGCATAGGTTACTTGCCTGCCTAAGGAAAGTAACAAAAACGAATGAAATTTGAACAAACAAAATTATTAGACATTAAGAACATGTCACAACATGTAGAAAGACATTTCAAGTTGTGTGCAAAAATATGGCAATATATCATGTGTGTCAGTTCAGCTGTTTGTTATGTCATTGTAGATAAACATCCACAATCATGGTTCTTTCAATATACTATTGGTATTATGTCTGTGTAAATGACAATGGGATATGTATGAGGAAGCATTTGAATTATTGCTCTCAAACCCAGAGAAAATATTTTTTTGATTATAAATGCCACTTCTAATAAAAGTTTTTTTTTTCTCAAAGTACTTTTTTGACTAAGGCTTGTCATTGGGTTCTGCAGTAGTGGACTGTAATGACAAGAGGGGAGTATATGCCTTATTTTTGTCATCAGATTATGCTGTAATGACAAAGGGGGAGTATGTTTTCTAGCTTCTGTAATGATAGAGATGAGCATGCTTTATTTGTCATTTGCTTCTGCAGTGACTGTAATGATGGGTAGTATATGCTTTAGTTGTGTCATTATATTCTGCTGTCCTAACAGAGGGGAGTATATGCTTTATATGCTTTATTTGTGTCATTAGGGTCTGCAGTAAATGACTAATGACAAAGCTACTCGCGTTTTAGCGGGTTTGCAACCAAATACGGGTCACTTGGGAGCTATGCATGCACTATTTTTAAGTTTGACAAAACTGACTATTTTTAGCAATGGTATATATTTCTAATACAAATGATTAACATACTGGTTCCAATATTTGGTACCAGATCTCATGTGGGGGAGGGGGAAAATACAATATTCCCCCGCATGTCCCCCGTAGCGCCGCCACTGTCCATGTCCCATACGAGATTGATGACGGCACAGTGAACCACTTTCTCGATCGGTACAGGAAAGTCCTCTGTACTCGACGTTTGACATATCGAGAGTACTCAAACGTTTTAACGGAGTTAGACTGTATCAGCTAGAGCTCCGGGAGGATGTGCCGTTATCTATATTAATTGGGGTAGACATTATTGTGTGTGGTATCACGTCTAAAGAGCGGTGAGGAAGGGCATATCTTGCCAGAGATTTCTCTTGCAAAATAACACAACTGTTTGGAGTCTGGGCACCTTGCCAGAGACTGCAAACATGAGATCACCTGCCTGTACAACCTACTCGGGGAATCATCGAAGCTGTCCGATGTTCTTTGAACTTAACATCGCCCTATCCCTGGCAATGTATACAAGTCACAGCACATATTATATCACTATTTTACATATTATATGCTAACATTTTATATGTAGATTACCTCACAAATTCCTTATCTTCCATAAGGGGATATCCCTGTCCATACTTATTCCCGGAACACGTTCTAATAACGGTCACATCAGTTTGTTCCAACTTTCGGGGAGAAAATATAGCATTTGCTGCCTGCGGAAAATGGTTGGTTCCCCATCCCAAACTTACAAATTACTCTTATCTCCCTTCTGATGTCTGCGTTTTATGTGACTCCTCAAGCGAGGACAATAACGTCACTGCCTAGATGGCAACTAAAACTTAACAGCCAACACTGAATCCAAACCAAGCGAGACCACACCCAAATCACCCGCCAACACAGCAACCCCTAGCCCGTGATCCCTCCCCAACCTACAACCCAATCCATCTCACCCCTACCAAGTCACACACGAGCGACCCGCACAGTCACAAAATCCCCGGCCGAACATACCGCCTCCCACGGAACACCTCCCCAGAAAGACTGTTTAAAGTCAGCCTGGACCTGAAGTGTCCCTTCACCGCCACTAATACCGCCTCCTACGGGCGAGCCTCCCCACGAAAAACAACATCACACATATTACGCCAAACACAAACGCAAAGCAAAGTTAATCTACGGGGTGCACACTGGAGGGTAAGCCCCATACAGCACAAAGCAATGTCCGACAGACCAAGAACGGTCACCAGTTACTTTGGGTATTGCGCATACCAGTATACGGTGCCTGTGTACCACAAGTCTCAGTGAAGCGATTAATAACGGTCACATTTCCCCAACGAGTGCGAAACTCATGAATTCTGTCCTCGAAGATTTCGGTCTTTGACTTCCAGTGACGTCTCTAGGGGAACCATATACCAGTCCGAACACGATGCATCTATGTTATGTACCTCCCTTCTGAAGTGTAACAACACCAACGTCAATGAACCGAAAGCTGGATATTTGCAATTCAGAGCCAGTCAGCAGATATAGTTTAGTTGGGATAATTTCCCAATTATTTTATGAACCTAATCTTCCTCGATGCCCTTTTGACTCACATCAGTCATTCCATTCTACTAAATGTACTATAATAATAATAATACTAACATAATACATTTATGTAGAGACTGACGTAAAGAATCTCAAATCACTTTACAAGAATAGATTATATTAAATTAATATAATATGACCAAACATCATCACAGAACATTCCAAAATATATTTTAAACTTTTAATGTAGTATATGTACTTATTATAAAACGTGAATAAGATATAAAATAAATGAATAACAGTGTATAGTGTATAGCAAGTGTTAAGCTTGCATTGCCATCTGTCAGAAAATCAATATATGAAACTATGCAGTAAAGCTCAATTAAAAAAAAAACAATTTTAAAGCCATGACAATGCAAAGAATAAATAATAACACGTTTTAAACCTGTTCTCGTGATCAAATAAAATGCAAACAATATAATATAACATACAAACAATGCAAAAACATTAATAAAAATAACAAGTAAAGTGGTACGTCTTATGTGTTTTAAAAGTTTAAACAGATTATATTAATATAATGGCAAAACATCATCACTGAACATTCAAAAATATATCCTAAACTACTGCATAAGAATTTAGTGTATAGCAAGTTTTAAACCTGCATTATTAGCTGGGGGAAAACTATAATAACTGTTCACTGGATAATATAAACCATATAATATAAAATGCATAACCATTAAAGAGGTAGGTTTTAAGATTTGTTTTGAAAGTTATCCAAAACACGAAGAACATGTGGTAGGGCGTTCCACAGACGTGGTACACATACCATAAATGTCATGTCGCCATAAAACTTGGTATTACCTATATATTGAAATAGACTATGTGCATCTGAGCGAAGTGTGCGCCTAGTATTGAGTGTGGTCAATAATTAAGTCAGGTAGGCAGGCACTATTTGGTGGAGAGTTTTAAAGGTAATGCCTATGATTTTAAATTCAATCCGCTGCTGAATTGGAAGCGAATGTAATTCTTGCAAAACAGGGGTAATGTGATCTCTTTTTTATAGTAATAAGACGAGCAGCAGAGTTTTAAAAGGAGCTGAAGTTTTGTAATTTGATATGTAGGCAGACCAAAAAGTAAACTGTTTCAATAATCCAACCGGGAGGTAACATGAATTAATTTCTGGGTTCAATTATTATCAAGGATATTACTGACATAATAGGCTAAATAGTTGTCAATATATAATCACTATTTTGAAAGGACCAGTGCGGTATTTAACAAAATAAAATAAAATGCCAGTTAAATAATGTACCTTAGAACCTGCAGAAAATGTTTAGTCCAATAATGGTTTCAGGTGAGGTGGTATATGCATCTTTCAATCAATTGTATTATATTTACATTAAGAAGCTTCGAATTTTATTGACAAGTTTTCATTAGGCTACTTTGCAGTAAACAGTAACAGAACGACCTTACATTACGAATGGTACATTTTATACCACGCAATGATCAGTCACAAAAACGGCGTTTTATTTGATCGATTGAATATAGCAATCGTGAGCCAACAAGCCAACTTTCCAATAATTCGATGAACTAAGTTTCGGCTGATAAACTTGGTTAATCGATTGATAAACCTGGCTTAGCGATGACGTAATTTATCCAATTACTGGGCATATGGATTCGATAAACTGATTTTTAAAGCGATAAACTTGGTTGATCGGTTAGCAATCGGTTTATCAACCGATAAACTAAGTTTATCGATGAAAAACCATATTTTGTGGAAATATTGTAGAGTTAGCTTGTAATAGTCGTACATAATTAATATTTTTTGTCGCAAAGTAGTAACACACACCTTTATTAAAACATACTGGTATGCCCTCTTTGTCTGTTTTGAGTTGAGTGACTGTTTACGATAAAGATCTAGCATCACAAGTTCAAAGGAAAGTCACCAATAGGGGTGTTACTTCAATTTGGTGATTATAGTGTGTATACAATGTAAGCTAGCAAAGTAGTCTGTGCTGATGACAGGTGTTGACATTTATTCTGGTCATATGTTGTGAGAGTAATTCAACTAACTAACAAATATACCTTGTATTTGTGTGTATACGTGTCGGGATAGTTACGTTACAACACATTCAATCACTGTAATCGTGATTCAAATGAATTGAAATTAGTTCTAATGTTTCATTAGTTATCCTGTGATTTTAGCTGCTGCTGACGTCGTCAAATTTAATATGGAGAAGTGGATCATTTTAGCGGCCTGTTGTGCTCGTACATTTTTCGTTGGTGGATGCCTGAAGTCCAATGGAATTTTGCTCGATGATATGGTCCTACAGTTAGATACGAAATATTCAGTTATTGCGTGGATCTTCTCATTACAATATGGATTGGCATTCTTAATTGGTGAGTTTATGAACACGACTAGTTAATTTGAAGGTTACTGAATGCTTAGTTTTAAGTGTACATTATGCATTTGATCAGGACCATTATATTTTCAAAATTTAAAGCATTGTTGTGGTTTACCCATCCAGTGGCAAATTCCATAAATGCCATATGCTCTTTGGAGTACCAAACATAGTGAAAAAGAAGATGAATAAACATGTAGTTAAGCAAAATACATAGTCACATATTTTCCCCTCCTTAAAGGGGTGAAGGGCATTGAAAAATAAAAGAGTAAAAGCCATGCAAATGTTTACCTTATTTTATTCCTGTTTCGTACCAAACGTCGTAAACGTCTGAATTATTTTTTATTGATCATTTAACATTTTTGACTTTCAAAAATGATTATCACTCGAATCATTTCTCTCTGTTATTTGTTTCGGCTTCCTATCTGTGACAAGTGGCGACAAAACCCGTTAAAAGCCAGAATAGTATGCCGAATAGTTGTGGTTAAAACTAAAACATTGCATGATGCTGCTATCGACACACATAACGCTCTTAGTGCGATACTATGTATATTACCGTAACGCGTGCATACTGTAGTGTACGTCATACACATAAAGAGTAGCATGATGTAGCAACGATATACATATTGCCATCTTTGATCTGTTTCAACGCACCGCATTTAGAACAAACGAAGGTTGAGGCACATCGTGCATAAATAAATAGTATTCTGTTGCAATCGACAAAATGCACGTCAAATATATTTTCGACGAATTTAGTTAAAGGTCTGGTCAAAATCTCATCACCACTGGCACTATGTTTTGGTATGATGATCATTTCGGCTACTCACACATTAATAACGGACACAGCCACCCGCCCGCAACTGACGCACCATCCATCATACACACATGCATCAACGGATCCGCCGCTGTCACCATATTTTGGTAACTGGATTTAAAGAGACACATTATCTAGGTGTTTGTACCTCAACATGATAACTGTGTACAATGTGGTCGGCAAACCACATGACAAATGGTTAATCGATATTGATATTCGAAAAGCAATAATGTTAGTTGTTAAATAAATTAGAAATTGACTGAGTGCGAATCACCAACTCTGTATGGGGCATGTTAGTTATCATTTCTACGGAAATCATCAGGTAACCATGTTCTTATTTCCAGCTCCTGTAACAAGATTGGTTGTGGCAGTGTTTGGACACAGACCGACTGCGATAGTTGGAGGTGCATTGGTTGGACTAGGATACATTTGTTTTGGTATATGGGTAGAATCTGTATGGCAGCTTTTCCTGGTATATGCTGGAATGGGTGAGTATAGGCCATTACTGTATAATATACACCCTAATAATATTCTGCTTCATGTATGAGTTTGTTATCATCGAGAATTATACTTCGAGTAACAGTCGATTGTAAAACATTAGTCAATACCATAAGATGATAATATGTACGAATGACAATCATATGCCACACTGCTTTGATATATCGTTTTAATTTCATGGTTGCTAGAAAATCACTCACGACTAAGCAACTTTGCTTACCTGACGTGGTATTCTTTTGGTGAAAACAATACGGAGAACAGTTTTACATTATCTAATGATATATAATTTACTACCATTTGTCGAATACATTGAAATACCGGTGATATACCACTTGTCAAATTAATAGCAGGGAATAAACTGGCATACGCAAATACATAGTTTTATTTTATCGATGCGAGTAATTGTGCATATCGAACAAACGGAATTGTTTCTTATCTTATAACGTGTGATACACAGTGGAGTACCCAAATGAATGGTATCACTACCTCCTCCCCAAGTGAGCAATATTTCCCCATATGACGGAAGAATTAAGAAAATACACGGAGTAGTATTTTCCAGTTTTATAGCAATGTTATCATGCTGTATTAATACAATTTACGCGTACAAGAATCATCGAAAGCAAAGGCTTCCGGGGATTTACATCAGCTGGGACACTTTAGTGATGCTATGAATTCATGTCAAGAATCTTCCCACTTGTTGTACAAGTCTTAATAACCACCTTAATCTGGCGTTAAATTATAGCAACATGTATATATGAAACACCCCCTGTTTTAAATATATTGCTAGCTATGACATGTTCCTTAATCAGTTGTGTAAATAAAATGACCTCTCAGTTTACACCCACTGATGACTATATGAACGAGTCTACATCAGTACTGGTAGTTAAGTACTTCCTGGTTTGAGTGATGACATGGAAATACCGCGATTGCCCTATTTGTTAACTTGGAAGTGGGGTACCAAAGGAACTCAATTTATAGCAACCGGGGAGTCCAATGACGTATACTACCCCTCAAAATTTGCAGGACTTCCGGAGAGTTTCCCCTTGGACCTCACCATGTGACCTTCGGTGGGAATGGACTCCCCGTTGAACAATTTCGCAGCAGCGGCACATTTTGCTGGCTTTCAGTGGGATTTTCCCTCTGCACCTTCATTAGAGGTCATCGATCCTGGATCCAACCAGGTGTACTTTAGTTGGCATATGGACCACGTCGAGCAGTTTCGCAGAAGCGGTATATTTTGTTAGCCAGCTATATAACCGCATTAAATCATCAATGATGCCCATAATTGAGAGGCTTATAGTCCCATGGCCCCCATGCGAAACCCTAGAGCGGAAACCATGAACCAACGCAGATTAGCTTCGCGTAAGCCCTCACGAATCCCCCGTCCCTTTGAAAAATTGCTCCGTGATCCCTGCTGTTACGGTTTTTGTTTATATTACGTGTTGTGTCTAATGCAATGGTGCCTTCTGCGTGTTCCCCACAGTATAGTAATTTACGACCTCGAAAGGTTCATCCCGACCAACTTTTGCCCTCCTGGGTAGGCCTCTGGTAATAAGTTACCGTCTGTACATATATTTTAAGGACACACTGGCATACTATTGTTTTGCCTTTTAATAACTGTGAAATTCATATAAAAGCTCTGTATTGTCCCACAAGTTAGCCAATACGTACTTCTTAGATAGTGTTTGTTTTTTTCATTTTATAGGAATCGGATTTGGATTGATGAGTTTGTCATCTTACGTTTTGCTGAAGGATCATTTCCAGAATGATTTTCCAACGATGGTATCTGTTTCGCTTAGCTTCAGCTTAATTGGGGTAGCGTTACTTCCACCTCTTCTCCAATATTTCAAAAATAATTTTGGCCAACGTTTATCACTTGTCCTATTTGGAGCGGTCATTTCGAATTTAGTAGCATGTGGTATCGCTTTTCGAGAGCCTCGCAATACACACAGTGACGTTAAGATAGGCAATAACACAAATTCCATAAAAGAGAAGAAAATAATTTCCCAACTTGTTAATATGATGCCAGGCAGTAAGGAATTTATTAATAAATACTTCTTTTGGTGCGATTCGCTATTCCATCACCCACATTTTGCCATATTCTGCATATTGGAGTGTATTACACTCTATATATATAACTCTTGGTCAATTTTCCTAGTCTCCCTAGGAATATCTACTGGCTTAACCGAAGATCAAGCCGTCCTCCTCTCTACTTTCGCTGGCATGGGAGGTTTCTTTGGTAGGATATCAGTGGCGTTTATGTTTTATTGTGGAAAAGTAAACTCAATTTCTGGATGTTTTGTACCCTGTCTGTGTAATGCTATTTCTCTACTGGGTTGTGCTTTAACAAGTAATCAATATATACTGACGGTGTTATCATTTGTTGGTGGTTTTTGCCAAGGTGTAAGCACTAGTGCATTGTACGGCCTACTTCCCTCAACGATATGTAACGTCCACTTCGAACAAGCTATTGTCATTACATATACCTTTGATGGACTCGGTGTACAGCTTGGAGGCATAATATCCGGTAAGTCATTTATCACGCTCTGTAGTAATTTAATAACGATATTTGATATGAAAGTAAACTAGTAACAATCCATATTCTTAGCTTAGATGATTTTTCAGTTCAAATTGCACACTGGGAGATTTGCTAATTTACAAACTCGACATTCTGATAATACATTAGACAGTTGAACTTCCTCAGTCAGTCGTTTTAAAAATGTACTACAGGTCCACGTCGGAACCACTTGTTAAGAATGGTTACTTTTGAGTTGGGGTATTCTGCAATTACTCGTAGGCTATATGTTTTAAGGCAGAACATAAAACAGTATTGAGAATCTGTAACATTGCTACTGTAGTCTTAATCTATTTGGCAACATGATTATCGCTTGCATTAATCTCTCAAAAGGTCTTCGAGCAGTAGTATTTTGAAACAAAAGGCGACATGTTTTGTCTACCAAATTTTGTCAAAATCCATTCAGTAATTTGTTACATATCATGGGAAAATTATTACACACACACGCGCGCGTCGATGAACGCATACCATCTTTGCAACTCTGGTGTATGTATACACATTTATTCGTTTGCTAAGCATTGTATTGATCTTGTATAACCACGAAGAAACATACAAACAATTGGTTATATATCTGTTTTTGAATAAATGAGACAATATACATGTCTCGGGATTCCCTATGTAAATTAATATACATTTGATGAAGGCGCAAACCATAATCATTATATTTACGGAAATGAAAACTTTATAGTACTATAAGACTTTTTTTAAACATTGCTTTATTTTAAGAATAATTTATCGCCGGGATAGTCTTGTAATTTGTGTGTATTATAATGGTGAGAATCTTCACAGCATAGTATATATATATTAACTTTCAAGTTGATTAAGGGATCTGGCAACGTCATGAGCTGAAATGAGTTTGCCTGTCTTTATAATGTACAAATCATGTATCCAAAAATAAACTAATATTCTTAAAATCATATTTTTCATAATATCATTCAAATATAATTCTAAATGGCTTATAATGTAATGTACATGTATACAGCAACGTCATGTATATCTCAAACTCTCACAGTCGTGACAGAACACATCATTAAAACATTTTGTAGGGAGGGGAAAATGCTGTTGATTGCCGTCTTGTGTGAAGGGGACACACATAACGAGGGGACATATGGAGGATAATAAGTGGTATATGAATCCACCATCGTTATATGGTATGATGTAGTCTATATAACGTTAGCCTAAGTTCGACTTGATGGCTAGGTCTGGGAGAGATGGCACACAGCAAACAACGAAATATAAATGAAAGTTCATGTTTATTCAAGAAAAAAAATAGTACTCCCAAGAATATTGCATTAGGAAAAATGCATGTTTTAGATTTCTTGTTTAAATCTTTGAATGTTGAAATTGTGTGACGATATATTATTACATGTTGACCATATTTGATATCAGATCCCCCTTTGGAAATGTCCATTTAAATAAATAATTAACAAGTTATCAAGTAATGAATAGTAATACGGAATTCCAGATGACTAGTTGAAATTATGGCCTTTTCTATTCAGGAAATTACTTATAATTTCTGAGACTATTTTCTTTCTTTTTTGAACAATTATTCATATCTTGTAATCACACCTGAGTGTCCACTAGTCTGAAGTTCACTTTGCCAATATACAGTATTCGTTTTATGCGCTTCGGTGATAATTTACAAACTTCAATAAACACCCTTGGGTATTGGTACCCAACGTTCATATAAGAAATGTTATGTGTAGCACACCTAGTAGTCATGCACACAATAATAATGTAGAAATGTTTTTTATTATTATATTAATGAATAAGTGAATATCATTATAATCGTTAAAATATTCAATGTTACCATTCTTTAAATTAAATTAAAAATTTGTTCTTTTTTACTTTCAGGTGCCATACATGACTTCTTTGGATCTGCCAAGTCTGTTTTCGTGGTCAACGCTTTCTTATCAGTTTCTATTCTTCCCGTGGCTCTATTCTGGTGGTATACTAATGATAATTAAATCAGCATTCAGGGTGATGAGTACAATATAACATTAACAAAATAATACACATCTGCATAACATAAGAACCACTGGCTGAGAACAAGCAAGTAGGGTACACCCAAATGATAACATACATACATACAATATACAAATATACAATATGCAAATATACAAATAACACCATGCCAATTGTAATTAGCAATCAAAAACATAAACAAACCAATAGTACGTATAATTGTTGTTCCATATGATCTTGAAAGCGGATTACAACAAGATTAAAGATGTGTTCTGTTTGAGGATTACTACTATTCAAAGATTCACTGTCGAAAAAGGCTTGGTTCATGATAGAGAAGAGGTCCACTACCCACCTAACCTTCGTCATTATACTATAATGACAGTAATCGGAAGTTTAACAAACGATCTTCAAAGTAAAGACCAGTGAAGAGGATGACGTGGTATATTTGTACTGTTTGTTTGCATAGTATTATTCCCAGCCTTGAAGCTTTTATATCGAGTCCCTGGATTCCAGCTAGCAGTCGCTTCTTTCTTTTAATAACACATGGTTACATATATTTTAATTTTAACGGGTTAAAATACCCAACAAATTGGTTAAGTCGAACGAAATGCCATTAATGACCTTATCCATGAATACGACCAGTCATTGCTCGTACAAAAATAAACATGTACTAATGAATTTTTAGCTTTGTTTTGAAAAAGTTTGAATAATACATGAAGCAAGAAGCTTTACTTTATCGAAAATGATGCAATGTTTTACCAGTGAAACGTCACCGACGAGAATAAGAAAGACTGTCTTCGTGATCTTAATGATTATGGAGTCTAGTCACAGCAATGGAATCTCTTGTACCATCTGAGTGTCTCTTGTCTAGTTTAGTACAAATATGTTCAGTTGCACAATGCTGTTCGAAGTACTAAGCTACAGTACTCTGAAATAATAGCAAATTACTATAATTTATTTTATCTTATGTAATGTAATTGCAAAGGCTAATACTACACACTGCACACTGTTTATAAATCCGTCTGACGTTAATGTATAATTTATTTTATCTGATGTAATGTAATTGCAAAGGCTAATACTTCACACTGCACACTGTTTAGAAATCCGTCTGACGTTAATGTATAATTTATTTTATCTGATGTAATGTAATTGCAAAGGCTGATACTGAACACTGTTTATAAATCCGTCTGACGTTAATACCTGACTGATCCCACAGTTGCACCGTAATATGTAAGGACCCCTAACATTAGGATATCCGCTGACCGCAGAAGACTATGACTTTATCCGATTAGTAAACATAATGATTATATTTTCTATTACATTATGTAACTGGTTGCCTTGTTCAGGATGTTTGCCTACAATTTAAGTACAATGGACAGAGTACCGATGCGGAATTAGCTCTATTAAAGAGCAAATCAAACTGAAATGCATTATCTATATTTTTTAAAATAAATATTCTCCAATTATAGTACCTTGGGATCAAGTATCATTTTTTTTTGCGATTTGTTTTTGGAATATTCATTTTCAAATTAGGTAACTTGTCGTTCTCAAAACGTTTTGAAAATGACACCACATCTAGCAATGACCTTATTTGAATTACCCATTTGACCCATCCCATTGCTGTTCCTCTAGTAAACAACTCGGACCATTAACAGCTTCTACTAATTGCCCATCATTCGACTCGGATCGAATAGCCCTCGATTCACTTTCATCTACCATGTTCAGAAATGTTAGTTGTTACTGGTTCATATAGTCTAGGGCTAACCAATGAGTGTAACTTTATCGCAATGTACATTTCACTATATACATACTGATCAACTAGACTGTACACAATATGGTATAAAACTGACCGATACGATTTTGTTTATCATAAAATATACTGCATGCATCGAATGTGTCTTGTTGATCTCAAATTGTATACATGCAGGTTATAAGCACTTTGTAATTACATAATATACTACAGGCAAGTCTCCCACTGTATAAATACATGTTATAAGCACTTTGTAATCACACATATACAGTACCGTCTATAATAGATGTGTGAGTTTTGTGCATTGCAATCGCGGTTGTCGATTACTTCAATGGAACACACCCATACCGCGCTTATAACGATAATATGGTATAGCGCGGTTACTTTATGCCCACAATAAACCAGTGGCGTACCCATAACTGCGAAGTGAGTGGTTGGTGGGTCACAAAAAAATACTCTCCCCGGAGGGCATACGTCGAAGGCAATATTGCATTATGTACAAGTAATGAATTCAGTACCAGTAGAGGTCTAGCCTAATATTATTATTTTTACTGGTGTTGTAGGCCTAGCCTAGCATAACCAGGCTAGCCTAGCCTAGCCTAGGATTACCATATTTTAGTTTAACAAACGCGGGAAGGGTCTAAGGGGAGGGGTTTTCTTACTTTCCCTTAAAATTATGGATTTTTAAAGAGGCCCAGACGCCAATTGGTGTCATATTTACAGATTGAAACACAGGTTTAGTATATGTAAAATTCTCAAAAAACATGTAATTTCACGAAGTTACATGTCTGGTGAAGCTGCCACTTTATTTTCTAAATGTAGGAGTGTTTAAAAAAAGTTAGTTAAATTTAATTTAATTTCATTTCATTTGATTATATATTTGATCCATCAATAAAATTAATACAAAACAGCAGATAGGTACAAAACAACGATCTGGACGAGCAAAAGGAAACTAAATTCATATGACCCAAATTGTCTGCATTGCCCAAATGATACGAAATTGAAATAATAAATAGAATGATATATATAAATATTAACAATATGTTGAGAGAGTAACTCTATTAACCGGAGCTCATCCTCCCCGATTTCCCTATTAAAAAAAGGAATAAGATATAAAATATATGACTAACAGTGTAAAGCAAGTTTTAAACCTGCATGCCAAATTTATAATTTTAATATACAAAAAATATGCAGTAAAGCTCTATTATAATTTTTAAGCCCATAATTGGAACAATGAGCGACTTGTAGAGATTATAAATCTCACTTTTAGGCTAAGATCGGCGGAGATGGAGCGCAAAATAACAAGTTATGATAATCCCTAAGTATTTGTGATTAGATACATACTCCAATTGGTTATTTGATATAACATAATTAGGAGGAGTAACATTCTTCTTCCTTGTAATACGCATTACTTTGCTTTTTGTAGCATTAATTGCCCTTTTGTTATCAATACACAATTTATTAACCTCATCAATATCAGATTGAAAATATATACAGTCTACACTACTCTTAATAACACGATATAAAAGAAGAAGATTATCAGCAAATAGTGAGACAGGTGAATTATTAGTTAATTTAAAAGGAAGATCGTTAATAAATAAAAGCAATATCAATGGTCCCAACACACTTCCTCTGGTAACCCATGGGGATTGTTCGCCCTGGAATTGATCACGCTGATAACGATCAATTAAAAATGCTTCATCCAAAACCAAGTGACCCCAGTAATATTAAACTTGAGTAGCAAATTTGTGCAAAAAATATGATGTGCCACTTTATAACATGTATAAAAACAGCATTAATAAAAGGGGCACAAGGTGAATCACAAATCTTTGCCCAAGAACAAGTTATGTTGCACAGTTGCGTATTGCAAGAGCGTTTTAGAATAAATCCATGTTGTAAATCCTTAAACAAGTTATTGTATTGCACATGTAACATAACAGAGTTGGATATAATCCGTTCCAGTATTTTACAAACAACTGAGGTAAGAGAAATAGGTCTATAATTTGTGTAATTTCAGAATTATTACCAGATTTGTGTATAGGAATAACATTAGCATTCGTTCACTGAGTGAACAAGAGAATAGTTTATAAAGCACTGGGGAGATCACGCTAGATGCCTCGTGAAGAAGTTTGGCAGTGATACCATCTGGTCCAGGTGATTTATTTAGAGGCAAATCAATAATATTTTGAATGTTTCCAACAGTAAAGCTAATATAATCTAAAGATGGAATAGGAAGATCACAATGTAGGGGTAATAGAGGTGGCACACATGGATGACTAAAACACTGGCAAAATAAAGTTGAAAGAGGTGGCAACCTCATCAGGCTTAAAAATATTATTTACAGTGAACCTTGAAGGGAAGTGGTCTCTTTTTCTACTTCTGACGAAAGCCCAAAATCTATTATTATTGTCCTGAAGACACAGGAGGTCATTGACATATTTCCAATAAACTTTATCGATAAAGTTGGGATTTAGCAACATTTCTAAAGGACGTATGTGTCCCAATGCGTTTTTGAAGCTCTAGCTTTACGAAAGAGTTTACGTTTCTTATTAAAACAACGGTCCTATCCGCCCACGGACTGCTCTTACGTGAGCTAGATCGTGTTACTGTGGTACTAATTATTTAACTGAAACATCCCATATTATATATCAATCGGCCCATCCCAGCAAGATTGTATATCCGCCATATCCCACGGCGCCCAATGCAATAGTTTTCTAAAATGATTAAAATCTGCCTTGCTGTAATTAAGAAATTCCCTAATAATTATAGATTTGCGAAGGAGCTTATCATAGTTAATTGAACAGCATGGTGATCACTAATAACAGGATTATCAGATACGACAACGTTGCTATGGACAGGTGCGGTAGAAAATAAAAAGGTCTATAACTGAGCCACTAGTAGGATCAGAAGGTGACTCTGCCTAGTAATATATGTAGCAAGTTTTTGTGAGCTCATAGTTTAGCATTAAGAGTGATAACTGATCATAATTAAATGATGAAGTGTTTGCCTCAATTTTAAAATCACCACCAATATAAACTTTATAATAATGAGAGAAGTCTATCCTGACGAGACACTCGTTCAGATGTTGATAAAGGGGTAAGAACTGAGTGGCCTATACAGAATTCTAATTAGTATTTTTCCAATAGAGACGGAATCTCGAACCAGGTTAAGTTCCAAAGAGGGGTGCTCCAGGGATTGCTTGTGGATAGGATTAAGATCCAAAGCTAATACACTACCACCGTCTCTCCTAAATGAAGAGTAGCTAGGAGGAAAGCCAAACTGACTGGATGAGCTTAAATCCGACTGCCAGGTTTCGCAGACACATATAAAATGATAATGCTGATTTTCTAGAAAAGACCAAACTTTATGAATCTTGCTTACAGCACTCCGAATTTGATAATAGATTAAACTCTTAACTTGCTGAAAAGAGTGCATTTCAGATGCCACCAATGACAAGATGCACTCACAAAATATGGAGTTATGATTGCTGCGAACAGGTTTACAGCAAAAACCCCAAGTATTTCGGATAGGTACATGATGTATATCAACATCTCTACTTAACACAATCAGTAGCAAACGAAGGAGGTTGCAATAGTTAGATTTATAATTAGTAAAACTAACTTTGAGACTGGAGTTCTCCTTAGGTAATGCATTATGCAGGTCCGTATAACGGTCTCCATAAATATTTGTTAGGCAATAAATATGACATCCATTGACTGTAAAACAATTCGAAGTAATACTGTGACTGTGAGTATGTGTAAACGAATGTTAAATGAAAATGCAGATATACTATTAAAGCACATAATAAAATGGCATATACATATACATGTGTACTGTAAAACACAGTATGTTCTTGAATTCACAAAAAAAGCTGGATAAGTACTTTACCGGTGGGACTCAATGTATTTTCGGCGCAAAATGGGACAATCTCGATTAATCGAGAGGCATGGTAAACAGTCTTGCCTAACGATTTTGTGCCTATGTTTACTATGGCCCAACGTTGTACTTAGATTCATTTCCCAAAGCAGAATTTGTACCCATTTTACCAGAAGAGGAATTTACTATTCCTGAACTGGTTTTCTCACCCAACCACAACTACTGGGAGTACAGGTTACTCCCTGGTACGGTGCAAAATAAGCCGACTGTAACCCTTGGTTAAGCGGACCGGACGCAATTTGTATTAATTAACTTTGACCGACTCATTGGACAATATATGCAACACAATCATCTTCTGAGGTGGATCCTAGTAACAAGCTTGCTGTCTATTTTCAGATTAATGGGAAGCTACCTAACTACCTGTAAATTACAGAACGAAATTTTGTCCATGTTTCCGAGAAATGATACATACTGTATAGTGGTAGGCATACAGTAAGGGCTAGAAATAACGGGGGCGGTAGTATCCCATTGCTTGCAAGCGAAACATTTTGCCAAATAATCTCGCCTACTGCATTTCAACTGTCTGTTTGTCACAAACCGTTGTCATTTCATCAAATTTAAGCAGATTGACTGGAACAAGGTTGTACGTTGTTATGATAACAGTATCGTATCATATTATAGAAATCATACTTGTTTCGAAGGCCGATATACATTCGATTGTACGTATGCATTTGGGTTACATGTTGCAACTGCTGCCAGATCGTTATCATATTAGCTTTTGGCTCATTTGCGTGCATAGTTGAGGGCTTTTACATCCAGATCCCAGCTGGCCCACTATGATACGTTAGCACTGAGCATCCAGCAGTATAGCAGCACAGTAGGTCCCCGACTAAACATACTGACTGCAAAGCGGATGCTCTAACCACTATGCCACACCACTTCTGAAGTTCGACCCGGCACTCAAAGTTCATATTTCATAACCTCATCCATTTGAGAAAAAACCTACATATTCTTGGCCTCATTCTCTCCGGCCGATGACCTAACTTTCTGAAGCGCCTGAAGGGTGGAAGCAGTTAATACGAGGCATATATATATATA
>WXZC020000051.1:0-18803 GCA_011317855.2 Paelopatides confundens
TGTCGTTGTTACTGAAATAAAATATTCTGGTATAATATAAATAGGCTATTAAGTATTTATATAACTTATGATTATTTAGTTTACTCCAACGATTTATTTCAAAATATATGACAACTGTAACGTAATTTCAATGGAAAACAATAATAAAATAAACCAGGAACACATTTATTAAACGTTATTCTATATTCAACACAATTGTTGCAATGCCAGATAACATAATTATGGTGTTTTTTTTACAGGTTCCATTTAATTGCATACTAAATAAGTGGATGTACAAGGGAAATGGACAAATAAAAACATTTTCTGAACAAGAAGTTCAATTCCTCGACATCGATTTATATTATCATTCCGACCTACTGAAGAAATTAATTTCGTCTGTTTATGTTAATTATGTTCAAAATAATAATATATTGCCTAATTAGGGGGTTGTGTATAACATATTTTTATTAATGAATACAGATGCCACCTGGATGCTTTTTCGACTTCCTCCAAAAAAATATACTAACAATCCGAACTATAATATGAACTTATCTGAACAAAGACCAAATCACCATGATACGAAGGGCTGATAAGTGGTACACTGATTCGAATATAACAATATCCAGGAAGCTGACACAGAGCTAAGCAATGAGACTTTTACAGAGTATATAATGATAATCTTACTATTATTGTTACTGAGGAAATTCTTCGTAATATTAACAATATTAGAATTACTCCATGAACTTATCAGTTTTATTAACGATATAATTCAAACAATGACCTAAGATGGCCAGAAAAAACACTTCATTCAGTTTTTCTTACCTTATAAGAACTTCCAATTTAATAACAATCGCTGTCTCCAGGTCACCGGAATCGACATGGGTACCATAATGTCTCATTATATGCCAACCTACCCAAGATGGTTCTTGAAGCAATTCCTTTAGTCACATATCAGCCGATCTACGTACGACCACATTGGTACTATCGTTACATAGAAAACAATTATCGTTTGGACACATGGAAAATAAACTGTACAAATTTTTTTTTTGAGCTGTAACAATATCTCTCAAATTTCTTCATGTCGTGATTAATCTACAAAATGGCGTGATATATATATCGCTATATAAGGCACATACTGAAAGTCCAACATATTTGCATTTGAACAGTTTTCACTCTCATGGCTTACCCTGTCTTCATCCAACATGTAGCTAGTCAAAAAGATATATATATGTCACATATTATATGCCTTAGCATATCATATGTGACGCAAGGTCAGTTATAAGCTGAGCTTCTAGTAGTTTTCTGGCTTGAGAGATTATTTTAATCAGAATACATTTAAGATCATCAAGGTTATGATTTAGGCCTTTTGAAGTCGGTCGCTGCTTGGAATCCTGATTGTTCAATTGTTAAATCTCAATCTGAAAGAGATTTTTGTTTCTTCCAAATATATGACAAGGGGACAACTAGCACAACACAGTATATACAAACGTTCTCTTGGCCAAAATTAAAAGGGTCCAGGTATGATATTTGGGCGCGGAGGATCAGTGTGGAAATTTAAAAACAATTGGCAGCATCTTTTGTCATATAAACCCTTACCGGGTGTGTGGCTGTTGCCGTATGGTAATATAAATGACGTACGAACGTCTTTGGCAAATCGTAAAACTGACAGCTGACATTGCTTAGACAAACAAAGCAATACAAATAGGAGACGTGTAGTATTATAATCCTATGGTTTGGATTTCTTACTGAAATCAATAAATATTTACAGTTTGGACGATATATTACTATTGAATGTTGACCAGGTTTGATATCAGATTACACTTTTAAAATATAATTTTAAGTGAGTAATTCGAAAGGTAGGAATCGTTTTCTTTTGCTATTATCTACGAACATTCGGTTGACTCATCGATAAGAAATTGTAAACGTTCCGTAATGACCATCATGGATTATTTGAAAAAAAAGCTATTTCAATGAAACGATGTCCTATTATGTTCGGGAAAATATGTTTTTATGGTTAGAAGAAGTCAAAGATATCATTAACGAGTATATTGTCATGGTGTGTTAATCCTGTATACATATTTTTAGGCAAACAAAATGTTCCACTAGTGTGGAAGCTGGCTGAAGATCACTGAAATAATTCCCTTGGGTCTAATTCAAGTTACCCACCATTCAAAGAAGAGATTTTCTGATGACGATTGGTTGACAATATGATATCACAGAATAAAACACACTTAACAGTTACAAGTCTATATTTACATGATGGGAAAATTACACAGCATTGAAAATAATTACAGAGAAAAAACAGTGACAGGTATTTAAAAGACAAATGAAAATATAATAATATAATGTAATGTTATTCAAAGGTACACCCGTGACTACCAGCAAGAACCATTGTGTACGTGGGACTACGTTTCAGCATGATAGATTTGTTCAGCATATGTAGCGTCAGCGGTTGTAGGTGTTCTCATTGGCATATACATAGTTGGTATTGGTATCTCATATGCACTGTCCGCAATTAATTTTTCAAATATCTGTTAAGGTATAATAAGGGTACTGTTTGCAGTATAATGGAAAATGTATATGTCATATATATATATATTAAAATATGTAAATATTAGTTTAGCTTTGCAAGTATGCGAGTTTGATTACTGAAATATAATTTAAGTTACAAAATATTTCCGAAACGATTACACTAGTAACATATCTTAAGCATGAAATTGCCCGAGTCTTATTATAAACGGATGAACGAATATAAAAAGTTACAAATTACAAATTTTGACTTTAATTCCCAAAAAAATATTTTAAGACAATGGTATTCAATCAACTTAACAAACTTATCATTAGTTAAATCTTCTTCCCAATAAGAAATATCAGAAGATGAAGGAATGCTGAAGGAATCATGCAATTAAGACACCATCTACGTATTGACCACATAAACGAGGATACACGAGGATTTCACAAAACTCTAAGTGAAAGTGTTATAATAAGGATTAATGGGTTACTTACCGTTACAAATGTTCCCCTCAAATGGTGGATGGAAGGCCGAAGAGAAGAGTTATGGTTCCAACACTCGAACAAAATGTTATCCCTAGGAATAATTAAAACATTCAATCCATTTATCGATGAAGCAGATATAGTTTATTTTCTTAAGCCATACGTCCATGTACAATAATAAGCATAGTTAAGTGGAATTCTCAACCTGACAGCCCATGGAGGAATAAACGCGACAATCACCTAAGTCATATGTGTTATTCGGTTGAACAATCTATTGTAAATCACACAAATGGGCTGATATAGTTGATTGCGATTCACATAATCGGCCACATTGTGCCGATTACAAATCGTGTGAAGTTACAAATAATCAGGATTAAAAGAAATTTGGTCTTGGATTTTTGGAGAGTGTCGCGTACAGAATCCCTACTGATGTATTGAGGTTTATTGATATATTTCTGAAGGATCGTTTGGTTAAAATTACACTAGTTGTAACTATTAAATGGCTTATTGTAGAAACAATTGGCGCATCTGTTTACTTTTACTTTTACTGCCATTGTCTGTCAAGATTTCCCACGAGAAACTTTGGCTGTAGTATTTGTAGACAGCTGACAACACTTCATAATCAATACCTTGTGTGTGACGCAAGCAGGTAAATGTACTTATTTTCAGAATGCATACTGCTTATAAAAGTATAAATTAGTTAATACAAATTGCTACGTGTGCAGCTTTGAGTGTCACATCAGGTACCTACATTTTAAATATATATGTTATTAGTGTATTACAATAAAGTAGAGAAACTGTGTTACTTTTCAAAACATATTTGAAAAAGCAGTCTATGCCTACGTCTCTTTCACAGGTAAATCGACATAGTCCTGTCATACGATGCGTGTAATAATCTGGGGAGAGTTATCATTGTCATTAAGTAGGTTAATAACGACCAACACAGGGCACCTTTTAGACAGACGGGAAATGTGATTAGTTACGTGCCGGAATGTGCTAGGAAGTGGAATAAAGTTATATAAGTTAGTCAGGAAACACAAGTCGCTGCTTTAAAGAATCACACCAACATGATAGCTCAGCATTATAGCGACATTGCGTGTACTATAAATAATAAAATGAATAAGAAACACTTCAATCTTGGTGCAAAACTAATGACTAATGAGTTTAACACCATAGACCTACTTACTTTATTTGTAAGTACTTCTCTGGCCAGGGTAGTGATGGTGTAACCACATCTTTATCAGACTTGAATTCCTTGTCTGCAGGAAATGGTGGATTTCCTAAAGAAAGTTACGAAAAGATGAAAACATTGAACTGATTCATTTAAAATATTTAAATATAGGAATTAGCAACACAAGAATGGCTGTACTATATTATAATGTATATTTCATTGATAATATATTCACATAACCAAGCTATTGTAACTTATGTTTAGCAACGGTTACGTCAAAGTGTGAACTGTCTAACTACAGTGTCAATGAACGTGATTCTTCGTTCACATGAAACATGTAACATATATTCCGATATAGCGTACGGGAAATGATGTAACTCCAGAGACATTAAGTTAACACTGCACTGACTGGCTGATATGATTGTATTAGCTCTATTAAAAACACACATTTCCTCATACAATAACACTTTATTTAATCAAATCGTATATGCTAAATATATGTTGGTTGTATGACAGCCTATATATCTATATTGACTGGAACATATGTAGACGTGTTTAGGCTGCCTAGAGTAAACCGACTTGGTTAAGTATTTAATGAAGGAACAATTACAATGTAAGTACTGAGTTGTCTTTACCAGCTGACATAATCTCCCATATTACTACTGCTGTAGACCACACATCACTTGATTCTGTGTATTCATTCACAAGCAACATTTCTGGTGGAAACTGATTCAATGTACCAGGGTGTATCTAATGTAAACAAGAAAACAAAGTATTTGTTAATGTACATATGTTTAAGTAGTATTAGTTACATGAGACTATAGTGAAACCCGTAAAAGTAAAACTAATCTGAAATTAAGGGATGATATTATCTTGCTGGGGTTATGATGAAGTATACTTGACGACCTTCTTTTTACAGATAGGATTTTTTTTCTGAAGTGATTAATATATATTATTTTTTTAGCAGAGATTGAAAGAAAATTATGAAACACGTTCAATATGTCAGAAAAGAAGAAGTACAATGCCATGAAAGTAACGATTTCCTATTCACTCACAATATTTCTAAACAAGCTTAAACGTTATTAATTTTAAATAATATAACAAACAGGACACTCAAATAAAACATAAATATTTGTTTAGAGATAGAGATAGTGATGGTGCAATGGGATATGATGAGTATGTGTAATATACGGTTGATAATTTTGAAGTTCACCTGTGCTTTCTTTAGTGTGGCTATCTTCGGAGCATCACAAGCGAGACAGAAATCGTACAATTTAACTTGTCCTTGTTTGGTCAGTAGAACCTTCTTACATGTCAATCCAGGGTGAAGAAACTGCGATATTTACAAAAGCACATTAATGTAAAATTATTACCCATACACAATTCGTATTGTAGAAAATGACACATACATTAATACAACAATTACTTAAGAGATAAGCATTGGTCTTATATGCACTTCCCTGTAAACTGATATTCATATTTATGCATCAAATCACATCTGAAAAAGAAATGGGGTGACCATTTTAATTTTGTTGTAGAAGAAATATGGTATATTGGCATATCATTATTTAGAAGGTAATCCTGAAACACATTGATGGCTATAAAGATATTGAGTAATATTTGCTTATTGCAATAGTGCATTTCATATTTTGAATGAATTGTGCTTATGACTCTAACAAACGTTACATTAGAATGGGTTCAGTTATGCAGTTGAGATAACATAGTATGTCCTGTTTTAAATTGAAGTAAACTTGGAAAATAATTAAATTGAAATCGTAATTGACAATACAGAAAAGACAGAAAGTAATAGTTTTCGTAGCTTACCCCGAATGTTTTGATGATGTCCATGGCTTCTAAAACACCTGCTATGTGTTTGATGACGTCAGGAACTGACAGCGAACTACAACAATAGTAATCCCCCTTTTCCTTAGTATCACGTGACAATACGCTGTGCAAATCTTCACAAACAAGATGCTCGATTATCAGATATAATTTGCCTGAAGTGATGAAGACAATTAAAAGCAACGAACATAATTAAAACCACAAAGCTGTTTTATAATTATATAATACTTCAATACATGTTGGAAAATAAAAGAACAAGGACATCAGCGGTGAAAGATATATTCAATCCTTCCAAATATTGTAAGCCCCCAGTCCCACTACCTGTTTGGCTGAATACTCCCACTCAAGGTATATATGCCTATACAATCTAAGTGTAATACAGGTTTGCTCATACGACGCTAAGTAAATACTGTATATACATAGAAGTAACAACTCACTGCTTTGAATAGAAACTGCTTCGATCTTCGCTAGATGGTTCGACGCTGGCAATTCGAGACATTTTCTTAGGAAAGCCTCCCAATGAATGTCTTTCTTTCTCATGATTCTTTCTGAAAATATAATGATGACATAGGAAACTGTCACACTGTGGTCTTGTTATATACCATGTGTATATACTATCACACCGCAGTTACGTTACATATCATGTATATAAACTGTCAAATTGCAGACATCTTACATACCATGTATATAAACTATCACATTGCAGTAATGATACATACCATGTAAATATGTAGTCTTTGATTTCCCTTCTTAAACTTACAAATTAATATAAAATTCACATCATTCATGTTATACGAATACCTATTAGGTAACCAACACAGTACACGATTGACTAAAAAAGAATTGTTTTTCATTCAATTAAATATGGACGTATTTTAATAATTACTATTCATGTTTGCATCCATTCATCAATTGAAATTAACACAAACACCGAAGTATGGTAATTCTCATTTAAGTCAATTCGCAGATAACGGACACACTGTATGAAAGATGAGATTATGATGTTAAATATGATATATAATCCACATACTACGGGAATTAAGCTTTTAGAGCTTTTGGTACACAGGCTTTATAAAGTATGTCGAATTATTAGTATGGGGAGTAATTATAATCACTCAATCAATTTAAGTTAGGTATTGTGTCCATATTAATTTGTATCACCATAATATGCAGGCTAAATATATGACTGGTAGGATAACTATATTGCTTGTTTCAGCTAATGCCCTGTGTTATCAACATGTTCAAATTATATGTCTGCAATTCACGGCATGATTAATGAATTCAAGGATTATTAGAATTATCTATAGTATCCCTGTACTATACTATTACTAACCTGTCAGGGTTGTTAATGCCACATATTTGTTTGTCTAATTGGTTCGATTAACGGATGTAAATCATTTACATATTAACACTAACATGTAGCGTTGTTAATACCAGACATTGGGTGAAACATCTAAATATTACTACTAACCTGTCAGAGTTGTTAATACCACACACTTGTTGGTTTCATTAGGTAGATTGATAGATCCCATCCATCTTTTGTATATTTTCCCCATCTTCATACTCATGATAATATTAATATCTTTCTCACTGACCATCCTTGAATCTCTTCCAGCAATTGCATCTGCTGTAGAATAATAATCTGAAAAGAGAATTTATAAGACACACTTTTATATTGTAAATTAAACAGCATTACATCATTTTTATATAACATGTGACGTCATACTACATCGAGTATTACATACCAAATACATACTACGGATGGGTTACTGTAACGTATATATAATGGTGTCGGATTCCGTTTTGAAATCATTCATGATAATAAAAATATGTAGCCAAACATTTGTAGATTTTATATCAGCTTACTAGGTTCACTTCCCCCAGAATGTTGTGACGTTTCCTCTTCACCAGGTATTTTTGGAAGCTCTTTCCTGGAAGAAAAATATAGACAATAAATTAGTGAACTTCCGTAGGAAGGTTTCATAGCAATGGATCGCAAGCAGAGAAGGCAAGTCCACCAAAGATTTAGACCAGTGGTGACACAAAAGTGGGGGGGGGGACGGTGGAGTAATCATGATGTCTTACCTACACCCCTCCCAATTTGAAAGTCCCGGTGCCGCCATTGATTTAGATACGTGTATTAAGATATTATTATTTAGAACTTTAAACATAATTATTGGGATTTTGAAAGTGAATGATACCTCAGAACATTCGATATTTTGGCTAAGAATTTGCAATTATACGATTACCTGATAAATATGTTGTAGGAATAATTTTCCGAAAATAAACATAGACATACAAACATCAACATACAATAATGATAACGAGCGCCAACCTGTCCGTTTCAAAGTGTAATCTGCAGCATAATCTTCCTATTCTGAATTTTATAACACATTGATGCAGTATTTCTTCCAAGTGACAATATATCACTTTCTGCTGAAATTGCTGAGATTTAGTATTGTAGTCTTCCAGATTATTCAAAAGATGCATAATGTTACATGTCCAACAATTTATATTTATATTAATAAGTGAACAAATTATTTAGAATGTTAATAACATATACTGGTAAGACAAGGCAACAAACCTTCCATCTGTTCGTAGACTTGTTCTCTTAACTGAAACATAAATAAAGGTCAGTTCATAAATATTAACAATTTGAAGCTTTACATACATTAACCATCATACGACGATGGTCACCTGATACGCTTAGACCATTAGGAAAAGAACAAGACGTGTGTCATTAACATGTGTCAGCTATTACATGAAGTATTCAGTGTATTAAAATGTGATTTGTAAACCTTTGAACACATATAATGGCATTTGACATGGCTTTTAAAAGCATGTAATGCCACTCAATAAAGACCACTATTTCCCATATACTACTTGACATGATATGTTCTTCGTTAAGCGCTTACACTATACATTCAAAAGATACATTATAATAAAATGACACCTTACTTGATTGATCAATATCTAGTGTGCTCATTGGATGGCTTGAAGTGATATCTTGATTTCTAAAGAAAGTGTTAAAATGATATCATTATTTACTGCGTTGTTGACAGTGACAGGTGCAATTATACCATACAAGTGCATACAAGGATCCAATCATTTGGAAAGAGTGGGGGTATAATATTTCTCACGAGGAGCAAGGGCTAGCCTTACTCCCGAAAGTAGGGAAATATTAATCTGTGTCCGTGGCCAAAACGTGTCGTGGGGAGGGTGTAAAGGGTAGGGTATCCGCTCCCCCTTTTTGAGAAGTAGGTATTTTGAGGCTACTTACAAACAAAATTGTGCCATATAACTTGTAAAATATTACATGTGTTATGTTGCATTAACATTCTTTTTACACGTGTACGTTTATACACACATGGATGGAGCAATGGTAATTTATATGAATTATGGTAGATGGAAATGTTGAGGCGCGTTGATATGATGTATACATGTTTATATATGTCCGTCCTATGGGAGGGGTCTAATTGGGTGTCCGCTTGCCCTTTGAGAAATGTTTATTCATGGTGCTCTCATGTATGTTCTATAATTTGTCATTTTTTGGAAAAACAATCAACTTTGGAAAACAAATGTAAATTGGGGCGCGCGCCTGTACATGCCGCTAGTAATGTGTCATGGGGAGAGGGTGAAAGAAAAATACGAAACCTACACAAATAATGGTGCCATAGAGTCTACAAAATGTAGGCATATTATATAATATATGTTGCATTGAAAATATATTTACACTGTATGACCTCGAATATATTTTACAAAAATGGAGATACATTCAAACTTTGGAGAACAGTGTTATCTGCTACAATGATAGCACAATTCACTAAGCAAAATATGTAATAAGGGGGAAGTGGAGCTTAGATACAAATTGCTGCTAGTATATCATTTTCATATTTGGAAGAATAGGTTTGGTTTTACAATTGAACAGTTTTTAATAAAAAATAAATTGATACATTTTGAAGAAAATTACTAATATAGAAAAGGGCGCGTCATTGTTCATGTAAGGCGGCATATTCTAAAATTTATTTTTAATATTCGGTAAAAGTTTGAACATTTTTGGAAAGCATGCCCATCCCCTCTCTTCCACAAAACAGTATCCATGTTATGATAGTACTGTCTTAAATTTAATCGAATGAAGGAAAACAAATAAAAACAGGAGAAACACAAACACATGATTACTGACTGGTTCAAATGCTGGATTGGTAATACATGTTATTGGTGAAAACAAAATGGTAGACATTGATCATGGCATGTATTTCTATGTAGTTACATCAATTCCATACATTCCTATAATTTCTGATTATCAGTTAAGTATTTAGAATATAATGTTTCATATACTGCTGTTCATGCCGGAACTATTTTTAAGTTAATACCTGGCATGCACCCATTGGCCTCCCTGACCTTGATGTATTTCCTCATCAACTAGCTTGATGGTAGAATGTTTACATTGGGTGGAGATTGTAACCCTGTAAAGAGGCCATAAAGGGGTCAATAGTTTTTATGACCCACTTTAATCTTTGTCAGAATGACTAGAGGGGATGTACACCTAATGTAGTCCGCAAAATGGAGGCATATTATATATGATATGTTGCATTGAAAATATACTTGTGCAGTTTATGGACATACAATGTATGATCTCGCATGTATTTTACAAAAATGGAGTTTCATTCAAACTTTAGAAAACATTATTATCTGCTAAAATAATATCACAATTCACTAAGCATAGTGACGGATGGGGAGAGCCCGGTCAAAAGACAATTTACTGTACCTAACATTGTACCTGTGATTCAGTGATGCATTGTACAATATACATATGGTATGGGAAGGGGAACACCTCCCTTTTAGGTGACCCTAAAATAACCCTTTTGCAAAATGGTGTCATATAACATTAAAAACTATTCCAACCATTTAAAAAAAGTATATCTTTTCCAATTTCCAGACAAGACAAATCTTTCTCACACACGTGTACACTCATACATATATGAGGAGTATAAGGGAGAGAGCCCATTCTATTTAGGAAAAATTGGAATTGCTAGATGATTTATCTGTAAAATGGTGCCATATTAATAGGCAAAATTTTGCCAGATTAAAAGAAAATACACGTAAATATTCACACCACAAAAAAACTTTATATCAAAAACAAATTTGAAATCTCCAGGGAGGGTGGGGGTCCAGAGCCTACTGAATTCGCCTTGGTATCCACTTTATAAAATATGTGGATTCTAAGGTCACCTATCAGAAAAAAAAAGTGCCATGGTAATATTTATTTTGTCAAATTTAAGAGGTTACAAATAAAAAATCAGTATAATACTACCCCATAGATAACACAAAAAAATGTAATAAAAGTTGTAAAAAGAGGGGGTTGTTCGCACCCCCACTCTTGATCCGCTCTAACCATACATGTCGTGCATTACGTCATCACTAGTAATCACGTTGTAACTGTATACCTATATTACATATTACCGTTAAAGAGAGCTGTGATGGGAACATTGTAATATATGATATATACCATGATTGATAATAATAACAATAATAATAACCTGATGCTTATATAAACATGTGATAGGAGATTAATCGAAACACAAACGTCAAAAATCATAATAATAACGTGTCTATATAGTACACTGGGTGTGTGTCTTGTGTGTATAGGGTACACAGGATGTGTGTCTTGTGTGCATAGGATACACTGGGTACGTGTCTTGTGTGTATAGGGTACACAGTATGCGTATCTTGTGTGTATAGGGTACACTGGGTGCGTGTCTTATGTGCATATGGTACACCGGTTGTGTATATTGTGTGTATAGGGTACACTGGGTGCGTGTCTTGTGTATGTAGGGTACACCGGTTGTGTATATTGTGTGTATAGGGCACTCCGGATGTGTGTATTGTGTGTATAAGGTACATTGGATGTGTGTCTTGTGTGTATATGGTACATTGGTTGTGTGTCTTGTGTGTATATGTTACACTGGGTGTGTCTCTTGTGTGTATATGGTACACTGGGTGTGTGCCTTGTGTGTATAGGGTACACTGCGTGTGTGTCTTGTGTGTATAGGGTACATTGGATGTGTGTATTGTGTGTATATGGTACATTGGTTGTGTGTCTTGTGTACATACGGATGATAAATATTATCTCAACATTGAAGTACATCTCGTAAGTGTGTACATATATAAACAAGATCGTTAAATAATATATCATAATTGAAGTTAATCCACAAATACCGCTATGCTATAAATACGTTCTACGCTTTAAAAGTAGGTGTGTTCTCGGAAAATATGACAGAAGTAGAGACTTTTCTAACACGTTTGGAAATGTTGTGTGGTCTTGTAGACTAATGGTAGGATAACTACATACCGTGGATATCAGTTAACATTCGCTGTGCTCATGAATAATTATTAATGTAGTGTTGTACATTCGTAGCCACTAACGTGTGTAAAATGACAATATCACTCATTGGTATAAAAGGAATTTGTGTATGTATGAAACACGGATCCCCATTCTTAAATAATATTTTAGTTGACACTATTATAGTTAGACAATAAACACATATGCACAGAAACTAATAGATGGTACGTAAATATTCCCAAATTACGGTGTTCAAGTTCAATTAATACTTTATTAAAAGCAGTAAAATATAATTATTTATAATTAAATCTGCGGTAAAACATAAATATATATTGGGTAGATCAAAGAGTCCAATACATATCAAACATATGAAACATATAAAGCATTTAAATTATATAGAACATATAAAACATGTAAAACATGTAACAACATGCAAAACACATCCATACAAACACTGTTGATAAAATAACGAAAACAAATTTAGCCTTTCTAATACAATCCTTGTTAAAATGCCCAATGGCTGCACCCAAAAATATGTATGCACTCGGTGGTCTCAGTCTACCGCTGATTGGAATAATGTGACTATTAAATTAACTGGTCTTTTAAAGGGTTACCATGGTCCCCATTATGACTGTAACGTGACACACGGGCGACGTTCGTAAACCGAATCCACCGACGGCAGACTATCCTTGACGATCCTCCCCACCCCTTTGATGATGACATCAGGAATCCACACTATTACCAGCCCAACATGTAGCACAATAACTCCATGTGCTATACAATTATAAAACATGACAAATATGTCAACTTATAAAGAATGCAGCATACGCAACCAGAACAAATCGTTTCTCAACAAAAACAACATGTTCCTTCCAATTCCAATTCTGGTCCAAAATACCAAAATGCCTATATGTTTATATTCCGAAACTTTTTCCACTGCACTGTTTTTAATAATCACATAATCTGGCGTAACCCTGTATTTAGTAATATATAGTCTATAATAATCTCTTTCGTTTTCTTTATATTCAACTTTAAGTAATTTACATCACAATACTCTACAAATATGATCAAGATACGTATTAGTATTGTCATTTCAAATTAAGCCAGTGATAGCAATGTCATCCTCAAATTTCACGAAGGGACAGCTAGGATTAGTAGAGCAAATATAAGAAGTGTACACAGTAAAAGAAAAGGGACAGAAACCCGTACTAGACATAATTGTATTGTAATTTTATTTGTAGTTAGTTGCGCGTGTTACGTAGTCTTACATTTTGTGAACGATTAGTGAGATAATTTAATATTCTATATATAGTAGGGTTCCTCAGTAAAACAATGTATCATAACTTACCCTCGCTGGCTTCTTCTTGTTATTGAGGCTGTAAAAGACACACAAATATTGTTGTAGTCGGTTAATTCCCATGAAATAAATGTTACCGATATTATGACCAACATTTGAGATTGTCAATAAACTAAAAAAAAACTCTTACTAAACAGTTACTAGACAACACAGTTTAACTTATTATGTTGCCGTTTAAAGATATAATACTTACATTTCAACAACTTAAACCGGTGACACAGATAATACATTCATTTAGATATTTCCTTTCATGAAGTAATATTATCGACATTATGAACAAAATTTGCACCAATAAATCAGTACACAAGTTTAATTTTAGACACAATTTAGCTTAACTTATGGGAGTTAAAGCTTGTAAGATACTATTATTAATTCCAAGATATTAAACTGGAGAATGTAAAACATGGAATAATATTCCATAAATACGAAGAAGAATATTAACTGCTAATATTTGTCAGTAACTATGTGTTTGTATTCATCAAAGAGATATGCCCATCTTATTTTTAAATGTATATCAACTTGAGAAAAGAAGATGTTAATACAGAATTGATCTCAACTTTAGAAGACATTTTATAATGGACAGTTTTTTTCTTCTATTTCAAAATATCTCAAGTATATTTTCAAATACAATTATACATCATTGTGTTTGTATTGATATTGATCACGTGTAAGTGTATTGAATAGTGTATATTAATTAAAGTACAGTATAACAAGGGATGTGTTAATTGGACAGATATCTTACGAACGAGATTCCTTTGTTGTAAGGTTAACGCCGACATTGTTGTTGCTTGTTTTTCGCTACTAAGACTTCAACAGCGACCAAAGCGGCTGATACCTACTAGAACATACCAAAATTCGTATGCTGTAAGTTCATAATTCCAAGAATTACCTATACGATGATAGTGTTATCAGTCGCTAAAAGTTCAAATTCCAAAGTTCTAAAATTTATCATTTTCCTCGAGAGGTCCGTTCTAATCTGATTTCAGATAATTTGAATTACATCAGTCTTACATGTCATAACCCACATGCATGTCGTCTTAAATGCATTATATCAGTATATACAAAGTCGTCAATGTACATGGATTTGTACTGTTTACAGCCGTTTTGCACGTTATTGTAAGACAAACCTGGAATCTTATCAATATGTGAACCATGTGATCAGAACATTGATTCTTGCTAGCTTTTGTGTATATTATGAACATAAACACTCATGCTAGAGAAGAAAAAACAAACAAGATTAACCGTTGAACTTGAAAACATGTCAATCAAAAGATTGAAATTCAAAGGATAAACCAGTTCTTAAATTCTGATCGATAGATTTAAAGTCTTAGTGAAATCATTAATTAACACATCCCTGGTGTACGAATAATATGTATTATACGGCCTTATTATTTTATACGGTTGTATGGGAGGTCAATATATTGGAAGTAGGGGTAATGTATGATATAATTATGATTGTGTCACTTCTATTCGCCCATCTGTGCAATATCAGTTTTTATGTGTGCAAATATTCACAATAGTCTTTAACTCTTATCCACATGTGATATGTACTTCGTTATGACATTGATAAGTCAGAGAGATCAACGGTCTGTAATAATTGTACCTACATCTAAATTTTCTGACTGTAAAACATGCACATACTAATATGCAACTGGAAATGAAACCGATTGCACCAGCCACAATCACCCAAACGTATCCTAATCCATTTGAAGACGCTGTAGAAACAAGCAAAGAGAGGATTCGTACTTGTGGAAACTGCAACGGAAGATGAGTCCGTCATGTCGGTCTTTTACACAACATGAAAACTAATACATTTAACGTGAACCTAACCAAAATACTTTACCATATATATTCTGATATTGATTGTTAAATGGTAAGGAACTGATTGTGTTTAAACAAGTATATTTCTTGTAAAGTGTGTGTTATCTAAACATATATCAATATAGACATTTGGTTACGTCATCCACAAAGCTTTATAAGTGTTTTCTGACATGTTATAACAAATAGAACTGTCTAAACGAACTCACGCGGAAGTAATATGACTATGACGAAAAAGTGAAACTAAATTTGTTTAATTATTTATCAAAAGATGATCCCATAAGATAAACGACGAACGTTGCATAAATAGTTATATTATTTTTTCTTAGATGATATTTATCCCATACGCAGACATGATCTTGTAATTTTACATTGTTAAACTGATTCTAATTATAGTAACTCGAGACTACTTGGTCACAATTTGATGATGTGCTCTTATTCTAATTTTGATACGTATGAAATAAACATAAACCTCACTGAACAATATATGACAGTCATGTACTAAATCGTCAGAGAAAGTGTAGGGATGGGTGCTGGGCTTCGCAAGCAGATGTATCACAATTTAAACCAGACGTTTATGTGACTTATTATGAAGATGTCCTTGAAATTGGCAAAACGTGACTTTGGAATTCACTATTTTGTGAACCTAAAATATCAATAAATGCGTTTTCCGATATGACGGGGTCAAAATACCAATCCACTAACGAATTAATACAATTAAATATATTATCGCGAAGTTATTTACCATATTTCGAAATGCATCATGAACGTCAAGAATAGTTAGGACATGACTAAAGCATTTACGACATGTCGAAAACATATCCGACATGGCTAAATTAGTCGAATACGGCTCCATCACTAGTGTCGAATTTTACCGCATTTAACTTGTTATCTTTATCCAAACACTGCACAACGACACACATTGTAATCATATACTTTTACTGAAATAACAGTAAATCTAAGCAACCTTATAGTATGAGGCATTCGCTAAATTGTGCTTTCTTTGACGAATGTTGCCCTTTCCAGCATGTCGAATATTAGTTACTCTTGTAGTTTAACTTTCCTGCGTTATTGTCAAGTTAATTACACTTTAAATATGATTATCAAAATATAAACAAATAATTTTGAATAAAATGTAATAAGGTAACATTCACATGATTAGAGCTTGAAGAAAGAATAATAAGTAGAGCAAGATACACATATACATTTATTTTAATGTCGAATATAGGAAACTTGTGTCGAAGTTAGCATACGTAAAGTGGTCGAAAACAGCGCACCGTGTCGAATATAGTCATGCAATGAATTCGACAGTATATTCGTCATAGTTGAACTACGAGTCGACGTGTCTAAATATGTCGAATACGGTTCTATCGGTATTGTCGAATTTTTCGGAATTTCATGTATTGTCTTTCTCCAAACCCAACACAGAGCCCAACATTAAATGCATATCACTTTAATGAATGTAGCAATAAATATAATGAAGTTTATATAATGATGCATGTTAATTTATGATTTCTTTGACGAATTTAGCAGATAACAACATGTCGAATATAAATTACACTGGTGATTTAGCTTTTCTGCGTTATTCTTAAGTTATTTACCCGTGAAATATGGTTCTCGAAATACAAAAATGTATTTTTAAATAGCACGTATTAATGTAGAATTCACAGGATTGAGAGGTTGAAGAGAAAATACTTAGTTAGATTAAGGCGCACATATACATTTCTTTTTATGTTGAATTTTGGGAAATACGCCATATTGATATTTGTGTTGAAGTTAGCATACCAAGAGCTGTCGAATACAGTATACGGTGTCGAATATACACATATAATACATTCGGCGCGTTATTCGTCTAAGTCCACTGCATGTCGAAGTTCACATACCATGGAGGTCGAAGTTAACAGAGTATGTCAAACACCACCAAACGTGTGTCTCTAAATGTCTTCCTTTGTGACAGAATACCGGATGTATAAGTTACTTCTAAATGTAAACGTTACGAAAGTTAATGATACAATGTTGCTAGAAACGTATGTTATGTTATTATTTTATCTCACAACACACATATATGTTACGATAATCCCTAAGTGACCGTAAACTACCTACCGTACCCTGCTTGACCTTAGCGTTATTCAGAAAGGTGTATTGAGTAAAAATGAAAAAAAAGTAATATCATAACAATTTCGGGACACTGGTGACAGTTATTCCCACTGTAGTGATCCTACTGATAGAAGAATATTGTTGTACGGAGTCAGCATGTTCCCGAAATTGTTTGCTTCAAAATTTCCTACGGACTAATTGAAATAGAGGGCACATTACTCTTTCATAGCCCATACCTAAGCTGTATATCACTGGGTTTTAACTGTACACAGCTTATTTCAATGAACATACGTTAATGGTTTTGGTCAAACATTAAAGAAACGTGGAAAGAGAACAGAAAATGTATTCAATCATGTTGCTGAAAGGGAATTGAATTAAAATATTAACAGTTATATCAGTAAACAGGTTACTCTGTAGTCCAACTGTTTCATAGTTAATGTTTGTATATGGCGTCACCATTCGATACGGCGTGTAGGTAACCAATGGCGCTGTTTCAATTTCCCCAATGTCAAGTTAAATATCTAACATTTGTTGATAATATCAATAACATTAAACATTCTACAACTATTCATGAAAAAAGGCAGATACTAGGCGGAACATAAAGTTAACTTACTTTAAAGACATATCACTGTTGTATTCTCGTTTAACTATACTACAAGGATACAATGATCGATGTACTCAAAGTAGGAATTAAAGCAGTTGCTTTGTTCGCATCGAGCTCTACCGCATGACTCAAATACACCAGCACCACCTGTATTGCTAAATTGTTGCATTGGTGTCATAGATATGTTTACTTCTTCAACAAAAACACATGTGCAAAAGTCCGTAAGAGATATACTTTTAGTTATAAAACTTTGTACTGAAAAAATAGATAAGAGAATAGCATGTATTACATATGAGAGATAGTAGAAAATATAGAGAATTACAGAAACAAAGTAGGTAGGCAAATGTATACTTTAAAGGACCAATGCTAATAGTTAAGAAAATAACTGAAGAAGGGTAATGCAATTCCCATGCATAGATGATGGCCAATTAAATAACACGATGTGTATAACGGTCTCTTGTTACCACCATTCTTATGATATTCATGGTTATTCGTATAACGGTTTCTTGTTACCACCATTCTTATGACATTCATGGTTATTCGTATAACGGTCTCTTGTTACCACCATTCTTATGACATGCATGGTTATTCGTATAAC
>WXZC020000052.1:0-18736 GCA_011317855.2 Paelopatides confundens
ATTTTTATATATATATATATATATATATGTATATATATATATAGAAATGTATATGTAGAAATGTATGTAATCCGTTGTTCCTTAAAAGTGCTCGATGGAAATCCAGAGCGTTGTGTAGATTAAGAATACATTTCACTGGCCTGTCCTACACCTGTTTCTCGACAGGGACTGGTATGACAATATATCTTGTCTGCACTCTTTGGAACATCATTCACTCCGTGATTACTGAGGTATTTCAAAACTGTTGTTCTATTGTGTATCACATTTATGTTCTTGTGAAAAGAATGTGTGGTATTTCCAAACTATTGTTCCCACAAATGGTGTTGTGTTCTTGTGAAGAGAATGTACAAGGTAGGGGAAAGTTCATATTATCCTGGGGTTTAGTCGGGTGAGGGGGTCGTTGGGGTGCATTAGTATGCTATCTTTTCTGCTTGTTTGAGTTTTCACTTGGACCGCTGTCTGCAAGTGTACGACATCTCCGTTTTTTTGTTCAAGCAAAATGTGCCCTTGTGCTCTTTTTCTTCGTAAGGATGGCGAGTGCCTCCGTAGTGCACGTCTGGCAGAATCTTGCCCCTGGTCTGTATTGGGTATATTTTTACAGAATTTCCCACGTGATATGGGGTTCCGTGTCATTCTCCCTCTGCCCCCAAACGTGATGGGAAAGCCGCGATTCCATTTTGTATTTTTCTCATTTAAAGCTTTTTTTGTGGCTTACGAAACGTAATTTGAATGAAGTGTTTGTGTCCCATATGTAGGTTTTGGGAGGTTCGTTGCCTGCGGTGGCTGTGGCTCTGTATGTAATATATGATCGTAAGCACTGCCTGTTGAGGGGGCACTCTGATTTGATTATGCAATTACAGAGGCGTTTCGCTGGGACCGGTGGGTTTTTTTGTTGTGATACATAAGTACCGTGTGTGAATAGCGTGCAATGTTTTCATGACAATAACACCTCTTAAGCCACAACATGTTAGAATGGGTTTCAGTTGTATACGTTTATATATATTTTAGACAATCTTATATTTGTCTCGACACTCTTATATTTTTCTCGACACTCTTATATTTTCTCGACTCTTATATTTTTCTCGACATGCTTATATTTGTTTTCACGTTTTGAAACAGATGGCGCACATATTTGAAACAGATGGCGCACATATTTGAAACAGATGGCATAACGAACACGTATATGCTCATACATGTTCTGGACATGCTTATATTGAAGTTCGCTACGCCATGGTATAGGTGATTGGCATGCTGAAATATATCTCAACATGCTGGTATGCAAGTATAACATAGTCGACATAGCTGATATAGAAGTCGACACTCTCATATAAAAGTGGACATCTTATGTTAGATTTCGACCTTTATGAAATATTTCGCTCTCCGTATAGTAGTTCATTTTTCATACCAAAATGGATTGTGTTTATCCTTTGTTGATAATTGCTTCCCACTACTTCACAAATGTCTTACTCTCCAGTCCTCATTGTTCTAGTTAGGGAAGTGTATTAAGTGCTTAACCATTTTAGTTAGTTGTTTAAGTTTTGGACAGAGGAACCAATTTATATGCACCTTTCTTTACATAGTTCATTTTGTTTGTTATCACAGGAGGTCATTTTGGATGAGAAAAACTGGCCAGAGGATATGGTCTCATTTTTGCTGGAAGGGAATATTTAAGATGTGACAGAATACATCAAAGAATGTCACAAATACCATGCATATCACTTCTAAAACGCCAAAGTTTGTTCCTAGTATAACTGGAATATGGAAATAGATAAAACGAACATGAAGACCACATGTTTTTTTCTCAATTGGGAATTTTGCAGAGTGAAAGTGATATATGGAACCTTGAACCCTGAGAATGCTGTCATGTTCAGTGATTCATATTTCCCCATCATGTTTTCCATATGATCCATGTGCCAGTGGTGGGGTGGGGGCACGGATTGAAAAGGGAGTTTAGCATGTATAGTCAACAGCTGCAGGTATGTTGTAGTGGTGTGCATACGGGGAGGGGGAATGACATGTATGCCCCCTAATGAAAGTGTTTTACAAACATTGATACAAGATTCATGATAGCACCATTTTGCATATGAACCCCCTTAATTTAACAAAATATTCTTAAAGGATACAGGCAACATCATCCCAACCCAACCCAACCCTATTATTGCCCAAAATTATAAAGTTCATCACTAAAAATGAAAAGTTCTAGAAAATGAATTTACTTTAAAAGCTGCAAATGGTAGCACCATTTTGTATCTAAGCCCCCTTTCATGGAGACCCATCCCTTTATATCCCTCTCCCGGGGACGGACATCCAGACAAATGTGTGCCCTCTATAGAAAATTCATCTACACGCCACTGTATTGCATGCAGTATGTACTAGGTAATATATATTTACCTGGTATTTCTTTTATACTCTTACTAACGATATCGAAATCAACCGGAAACAAGTATACAGAACAAAAAAAGGATTTTCACATATCCGTCAATATCGACACATATTCATAGACTCTTAGTCATAGTGGTAAACCCACTGAATAATCTGTAACAAGTATCCTAATTTTGTATCTTCTTTAAGCATTTCAAAACTGCATATGTTAACTCAATTAGCCATCGTATATGATGTTGGTGTAGACTAGCATGCCATAACAAGCATTGCTATTTTTTGTAAATTGTATTCGTGTATAAATACTGCTCCAAGCTAGCTCAATGCATACCTTGTTGTAGTATACTGTATATTGTATTTGTGTATAAATACTGCTCCAAGCTAGCTCAATGCATACCTTGTTGTAGTATACTGTATATTGTATATCATGCAGTGAGTAATCTTACTGAACATAATGCTGCGCAGTACAAGAAGTGGGTCAATGTTCAAGTAGATACGTGCTGTATAGTGACCTGGTAAGACATGCACAAGTCTTATGGGTGACGTCCAGTCAGCACTAACCAAACATCTCATGGCGCCCTCTTTCCGGTCTATACCCTCCGAGAGACTTGTGACAATATTTGTCGTGACGTCATAATTGTTAACTGTTAGTTGCATTATTAGTTCAACTGTGAATATTATGAATGAACATTAAAAGTCACATCCAATAGATAATCGATATAACCTAATTTATGTATGTGACTACACGTTCAAAATGAATATTCATGACATGTTAACGTACGTAGACGTAATATAACCATTGAAGTTATGAAAATGGGTCATCACATTTAACCTCGCTATTTTGCTGTTTCAAAGCTTGAAGTTTACATGATTTTAAACAAAGACGGGCTTCTGTTTTTTGGTTCTTATGATAATTGTAGCCTTTGCCACATGGTGGCGTGTGTATGTGTGTGACACTTTGTTTGTAAACACAATATCTAAGGAAAGAAAGTTTTGAGAAATGTCATTCCTAGTATGTGGATGTCCCTCATTGAAAGCAAGAAGTATATTTTGGGTGGAGGTCAAAGGTTATACAAGGTCACCAGATGTCGGATTGTGAAAACCTTGTAAATACAATATCTGACGAAGGGAAACGTTAACATATCTCACACTTTTCATGTGGATGTATCATATTGAGCACAAGAGAGATCAAATGTCAACAGTGGTCAAATCGTGAACAACTTTTAAACATGATATTTCAAGAAGGAAAGATTTACAAATTTCATACTTTGCATGTGTATGTACCATATTGAATAAAACACTTCTATTGTTTTGGTCGAGGTCATTTAATGTCACCAGAGGTCAAAGCATGAAAGCCTTGTAAATACATCAAGAAGGAAAATGTGAACAAACCTCATTCTTGCTATGTTGGTAACACATGTTGGGTAGAAGAAGCCTAACGTTCATGGTTGAAGTCAAAGGTCATTTGAGGTCAACAGTGGTCAAATTATGAAAACCATGTAAACAGGGTAAGAAGGGAAATTTGTATATATTTCATACTTTGCATGTGTATATACCATATTGAGTACGAATATTGTTTTTGGTAGAGGTCAAAGGTAACCGAATTGGTTAAATTATGAAAACATTGTACACATGATATCTCATGAAAGGAAAGTTAGATGTACCACATATATTTATTCAGTATTTCACTGACTAGCTGTCCCATATTCGATAGAAGAAGCCTATTATTTTGGCGGAGGCATGTCATTTGAAGTCACCAGATGTCAGAATGTACACATCTTGTAAAAAATATCTCAAGAAGAAAGCTTGGCCTGATCTCATATTTAGTGTGTTTATGCCCATTATACAAGAATCCCGGTTTTTTGTGAGGTCATTTGGGGTAAAAACAGTAAAAATGTAAAAAGTATTCCAAGAAGGGAAGCTTAAACAGATCACATATGGGTCAAGTTAATGTCCCCAATGAAGACCAAGAAACCTTTATGTTTCGGTGAAAAACACATGTTATTTGAGGTCAACATATTTCAGCAATTAAATACATTGAACATACATCTCTCAAGTAGGAGGTTTGGGCAAATGCTGTACATGACATGTGAATGCTACACGTTAAGATGACACCCTAAGAGGTGTTTGGCTGGACTTGTCGCAGCCAGCGCTCGTTAAGAAAGTCGTGCTTGAGAGGGTTCTGTCTGACATGCTGGTACAGGATCGCCATTCAGTCGGGGTCTGGCGTTCCATACATTCACGGCTTCATAACGCAAGACTCCGCGATTTGGGTTGGATAATCGCACATGGGGCCCTAGTGACCAACTTGAAACGGTATCATTGGCGGCTGGGTGATGGAGCGTGCCCGAGAGCTGACTGTGGCATTCTAGAAAGCATTACCCACATTGTTTGGCTTTGTACGGGGTAGACTCTCCGATTTTCCCCAATCGGCATACTAATTGTAATGTTGGTCTCTGTTTTGTTTAAAAAAACATGTATGGCGTAATAGGTGTTTTTCGTGGGGGGCGGCCGTGGGAGACGGTCCTAGTGGCCGTGAATGCTGACTTGAGACGTCTTTCGGGGGGTGTGTTCCGCAGAAGGTGGTATACTGGAGCGGGGCGTTCGTTGTGGTACACTCGTGTGGTCCGTTGTTGGCATTGTAGGTGTTGATGGGTTGGGTGGGTGAGGTGGGATTTTTTTCACTTGTTTTGCTGTGAGTGCGGGTCCTTTTTGTTTCTCAGTTGTCGTTTCGGCCGTGACGGTGTTGTCCTCGCTAGGTGAGTCACGTAAAAAGCACCTATTAAGTTCAAGAAGCGTACTGCTTTTATGGAACTTGGACGTTGTGTACATAACACGGATGGCCCATATCAAGGATGATATTGTGCAAACAATAGTTTACATGTTATTCAAGGTCATATATACTGTACACACAGAAAATGTTAAGATTCTTAAAAGATTCAGCACATTACATCATCGAAAACCACAATGTATTTTGGCATTTCTACTTATGTAGACGGTTTCGTGAAATATCCTACTTTGATCTTGCTCGTATTTCCCATTCAATTTGTACATGATAGCTTAGTCGAAATGTCCCAGTTGTTCCAGTAGTTGTACGTTTCGCCTCCTCACACACATATTAAAAGTTATGTCCCATCCATACCCCAAGGAGGTACTCGGGCCAAATTTGGACAATATACCCCCATTACTGAAAGTACCATTATAAATTAAAATCCTCTCTTTCAGTACTGGCAGATCATTCCAATCATGTTATCACAATGTTGTACATACCCTGCTCCCAAATTTTTGGAACCCTAGCCAAACAACAAACACATTGTTGCTATTTGGGGAGTATTATGTTGACAAGATTATAAAGATCAGAAACAACATCTGATACTATTTCCCTGGCTTGCTCAGTAGTGAGTGGAATATGCGCTATTTTTTTGTGGTACAACACAGGTCACACTGAACAAAGCGACTGAAAATGAGATAAGATCTATGATTGCAAATTCACCGAACACATCCTGTGAATTGTATCCTATCCCCAATTGGCTATTGTAGTTATGTACCAATCAGCTGCTTCCCATAATCACAGCCATTATTATCTCTTCAATTACCACTTCTAAAGTTCCCAAATCTTTAAAGCTCGCCCATGTTAGACCCCTACTGAAGAAGGCTGGTCTAGATGTCAATGAGGTTAAACAATTCCATCCTTTCTCCAATTTACCATACATCTCACAATTAATTGAGTAGGTTATAGCGAAACGTGTAGATGATCACTTGCAGCTCAATAGTTTACATGACCCTTTCAATATGCTTACAGAGAATGTTATTCAACTGAAACTGCTCTGCTTAAGGTCACATGATGATATAATTCGTGCATTGGATAGCAAGCAGCATGTTGCGCTTGTGATGCTTGATCTGAGTGCAGTATTCGATACCATTGATCATGGTATTCTGTTGCAACGCTTATATCAATATATGGGTATAACATTTGGTGCCTTGGGCTGGGTACAATCATATATTGAGGACAGGTGTCAATCCGTGGTAGTCGGTAATTCCATTTCGACAGTAAAACAAATTGTTTTTGGTGTTTCGTTCTTGGACCTAAATTGTATTCCATGTACACTAAGCCCGTTGGCGACATCATAAGTAGTTAGGAACTGCATTATCATTGTTATTCAGACGACACACAAGTTTACACCAATGTTCCAATATCCGCACTAACCTGGAACCCGTTGAGGCTTGTGTATGTGAACTTGACACGTGATTGTCAAACAATATGCTAAAACTAAACCGTGATAAAAAAGTTTATTCTTTTCTCATCTAAACACAGACCCGTTGGTGATCAATACATTTTTCTCTTTAACTATTAGCGATACTATTGTTGAACCCGTTGAATGTGTTAGGAATTTAGGAGCCATATTTGACCGTAACCTTACTATGGAAAGGCAGATAAACTATATTTGTAGGGTTTGCTATTTCTCTATTAGGAACATTGGTCGTATACGTCATTATATTAATGAGGACGTCTGCAAATTACTAGTGCATGCAAATGTAACCTCTCGATTATATTATTGTAATTCCCTTCTACAGTATGTCCCACAATCGTTCCTCATTCGTATCCAGCGGGTACAAAACATCACAGCCCGCTTTATTATTAAAACCGAATGACATTATCACATCACTCCAACTCTTAAAGACCTACACTGGTTACCAGTCAAGAGTCGTATTAAATTCAAAATATTAGTACTCACCTACATGTCACTTCATAATTTGGCTCCTGTGTACATTACAGATTTGGTTAACGAGTACCATTCTAAACGCAATCTTCGGCCATCCAACAAATCCCTACTTGAAGTACCTAGAAGTCAAACTAAGTATTATGGCGACCGTGGTGTTAGTGTTGCGGCTGCAAAACTGTGGAAATCCCTAACCCAATATATCAGAGAAATTAAGTCTGTTTCTACTTTCAGGAGAAAGATTAAATCATACTTATATCAGACTGCATTTTAAGTTAATTTTTTTTGTAAAGCGCTTTAGAGCACGTCTTTGACTGATTAGAGCGCTATATAAATTTGGTATTGTATTGTATTGTAATTAAAAATGTTACTCAAATGCATGCGCTATTTCGAATGTGACATTTTACTGCTAAATATTAATGACATTGCAGTACCGAACATACACAAACCTCTTAGAGGTGAAAACATGAAATGGCGAATACGTTTCAGCGAATTTTCAAATCCATTGGAAATGCGTGTAAACAAATATGTGGACTACGGTTGGTTATCGTTTACATTTTCGTTATTCTTTCCTTTACGAGAGGCCCAAATTGTTTTGGGAAGAGTACATGATTGTGAAAATGATGAAAGAGAAGGTTTGAAATTTTATAAATTATATCGGTGAGTTCAAACTCATATTTGTATTTCAATAAAGTTATGAAATATATATTAGGGTATGAATGGATTACCCCTTTTCGTTTATGTATGGGAATAGGACAAATTGCACCGCTGGCACTGCTGAGACGTACAAATTCAATGGTTGATATGTACTTTAACTTTTTCATCACCTGCTCTATATGCAAAGTCAATTAGCAGTCCAGACATAAATAAATATGATATTTGTAGTTGAATGATTTTTTTGTCAGCATTTTTAACATTCATCTAATATTGTTTTACAGATACCACAACCATATAATTCGAAGTCAATTTACTATTCCAAATGGCCAGAAGCCGTCTCAGTTAGAAATAATTAATCTGATACTGTTGCTGTTTTCCTGATGAAAGTAATGATGGGAGTAATCATCTCTTAGAGAGCAATGTGTGTTTACCTAAGGAGTAAGTTACCTTATGCTGCTCATTATTGGTGAACAAAACGTCAGTACCACTATGAATACTGAGCATAATAAATGGATGTTTTATAAGACAAGGAATTATATTGCAATTTATGCCTATACATCATATACAAATTCAAAATGGATGGAATCATTGATTGAAATCTAGGGTTGAGTAATGAAACATTTTTGGTTACGATGATAATCTATGCATTCAGGATGGCATGCGTGTGTGCGCGCGCATGGCATTTTGGTTGTAAATTCTCCAGAAGGAAAACTCTGACAAATCGCATATATTGTATGTTGATGCCCCATATTGAGCAGAAGTTTATTATTATTGGTGGATATCAAAGATCAATTGAGGTCACCAGAGGACAAACTACTTTATACTTCATACTTGATACCCTGATGACCCAATTTGTGTAAAAGCTTATTGTTTTTGATGGAGATCAAATGTCATTTGAGGTCACCAGAGATCAAACTATGACAAGCTTGTAAACATATGGTAGACACACTTCTTACTTAATACGCTGATGACCATTGTTGGGCAGAAGAAGCTTATTGTTTTGTTATGGAGATCAGATGTCATTTGAGTTCACCAGAGATGAAACCGAGCTTGTAAACATAAAGTGCATACATTTCATACTTGATATGCTGATGACACATGTTAGGTAAAAGCTTGTTTCGATGGAGGTAAAGTTCATTTGAGGTCACCAGCGTTTGAACTATGACAAGCTTGTCAACATAACATGTGAATATACTTCATACTTGATACTATGATGACCACACTTGGGTAGAAGCTTATTGTTTTTGGTTGAGATCAAAGGTCATTTGAAGTCACAAGCAGTCAAAATATGAAAACTTGTCTCAAAAAGGGAAAGGTGGACAAACTTCATACTTGATACACTCGTGGCCCATATTGAGTAGAAGCCTTTTTTATGGAGGTGAGTGGTCATTACCTCTCACCAGATGTCAAATTGTGAACATCTTGTAAGGAAGATATCTCAAGAATGGAAACTTTAGTAGATGTCAAATTTCATTTACGGGCAGTGGCGCAACGTAGTTGCAACGGTCCCCGGTGCAAGTTATTATGATGGGTCCCTGTAAACTTTTGACAGATGATGATTTTATCGGTATCATCTCGTCACAAGAACAAATAGAGACTTCAAATTGGACAACAACATAACATACATATCATTGCATATGTGTAGCCTATATGACAACAATACCAGCGAAGATGTGTTGTTTATAGGTGCATAGTTTATGTAGTCATATAGTTATGTAGAATAAGCATATAATTGTCATGTATTCCTAAGGGCTGTTCTTCGCTCAACACATTTTTGGAGGAAGAAAAAAAGTTAAAGGGTTTTTTTAATTGGAGGGCCTTTTCACTCCATGGGCCCAGTGTAACTGCACTGTATGCATTGTCTATATTTACGCCTCTGACTTGGGGTCAGCAGGAGTCAACATATAACACCATTGTAAACACAATATATGAAGAAGGGAAGCTGGTACAAATCACATATGTATAAGTGAATGCTCCATGTCAATTACAAAAATCCTATATTATTTTGGTGGAGTTCCAGGGTTATTTCAGATCAGCAGAGATAACATGTGGAAACCTTATACACAGCATATTTCAAGATTCATGATGGCGCATGTGTTTGTAAGTGTGCATGACATTTGGCTGTAAACATGATATCTCAAAAAGGGAGGTTTGGACAAGTTTCACAATTGACATGTTAATATACGATTGGGTAGAAGAAGCCCATTGTATTGGTCATTTATTGTCAGCAGGGGGCAATATATAAAACTATTTGCACCATATCTTAAGTATGAAGCTTGGATAAGTCTGATATGTAACATATGGATACCACATATTAATCAGAATAGTTATATTGTTTCTGGTGGAGGTCCATATGAAAACTTGGACAGATTGTCCAAATAACAGTGGAAGATAGGTCTCTCGGGAACGGGCCCTTTACAAAAACAGAAGATATATTGTCTTCGAGGATCCCATACCCTAATTCGTAAAACAAACAAAGTTTAACATTTACACAGTAAAGGGTACTTTCTAACTGCTATTAGAAATCCACAAACCTTAAGGATAACAATGGGGATATATGTGTGTCCACAGTGACAAGGTCACATTTTACGAGTTTGACGCTCTTGTTATATAGCGCACTCTGAGCTAGATATGTATACCCTGCTGTTAGAAACGTGTTCCGCCGATTTTGTATGAAATCGACGGTCACTGAGAAGCCAAAGGGACATGTCGCGTTATGCATACTGTACGGTACACAATTATATCAAATGTTAGATTCTTGAAAAGTACAGCATATTATATCATTGAAACCAAAATGCATTTTGGCATTTCTGCTTTATTTCCATAAACCTTGTGCTAATTCCTAAAGGTGTGCTTTTATTTTCTTAAAGGTTGAGGAGATTGTCTTTAGCAAAACATCCATTAAAAATGAAGATTTATAAATCCAGGCTCATTTATTTACATAAACTTTGTGCGAATGGTGTATTTTATTTTCTTAAAAGTTGATTAAAAGCCTAAATTGTTTTGTTCATGTACCATGTGTGGTAAGCAGATATATTTGTGAAACAAGGAGGTGTGCACGTCATAAACTCTACCATGGCTATTGGCTTAGGATGGCTGGGGGATTGACTTGTTTAGTTCAAATGGCTAATATGTAGATTACGATATGCCCTTCCATAGATTATGTGATATAGCACGGTACACTACTACTTTGACCCCCCAATTAGGATATGCCCTGTCATTGTTGTGTTCTATAGCACCGTACAATACTAATTTGAACGCACCACCCCTCCCCCCACCACATTAGGATATGTATTTGCATGGGTTGTGTGCTATATCACTATACAATACTATTTTCAACCCATTGTGCGATTGCCCTTTGTAGTTAAGCTATATGCATGCTCACTGCTACTTCAAGTTAGGATCATCATGATGACTACAATATCCGACGAATTGAAACAATCTGGTATAAACTTGTAAAACTTAGCACGTACCACTGGTTACTATGAATGTGGTTGTAAGAAGTATGGACGTCGAAATTCCACCACACCACGCCTCCTGCCCGGGATTTGTTTTCTTCATTGTTTTGGGATGCATCTGCAGCCAAACTTTTGACACCATATATAACGTAGCAACTATGGTATATAGTCTGCTAACATGGCTTATAGTAAGGATATATGAATAAATGCATCAAATTTGAGAGAACATATTTTTAAGGGCTTCCTTGTCTGTAAATATATAAAAACTTTGAAAATGTAGTTTCTGACATCCACCAAAGCGTTCAGAATTCATCTCATTATTATGATTTCCGGGGAGCAGAGAGGGTTCATTTTGCAGTTCTTTCAGACAATGTTATTGTGTGGCTGGTGCATGGTTTCAGAGGTGTAGTCCATATTCTGAAACCACTGCCAACTGATTTAGTTAGAGGTCGTAGTCCTCATAAGAGAGGTTATATATAGAACAGTGGAGAAATGGGGACACTTTATTTGCAGAGCCCAAACAAAAAACAAATGGCAGTATGTTTTGTTTCTTTTTATTTCTTAAATGTATTAGCAATCTTAAACAGGTTAAATTATACCACAATTTACCCACTATATTTCTCCATTTACAGGGCTTCCGTGGGGTTCGTCCCCTGGACCCCATCGAGAGACTTCTATTGGGCCCATGCACACATTGAGCAGTTTTGCGCGAGCAATATATTGTTTCCTTTTTTCAGTTTTAATAGCAAACCATTAAAGAAGCAAATTAATCTGTTAAATTATAGTCAAATTGAATACATGAATATTGCCTAAAATTGCAGGAATTCTCATTGGCTCTTCTTACTTGGGGGGTTTCACCTGAACGCCACTCCAAACTGCTTCATATACAATATATAATTTTGTTATATTTTCAGCAGTTGGTATGTTCAGCAATGTTGATATGTTAAAATATGCCCGAATTAATATAGCCTACATAAAATAATCCCAAAAATGGAGGGCCTCTGAGGGTGCCACAATAATTATAGTATGCGCTAAAAGCTCTTCGCCCCTACACCCCAATTATTTTGCACCTGGATCCCAACAGAGGCACTTCAGCGTGACCATGGACTCCATGCCAAGCAATCTGCGCAAGCGTTATAGTTTGTCCTGTTTAAGTTGATATGTTAAATTATATATCAAAGATGCCCAAAATTACAGAGCTTTCGGGAGATTCGCCATGGACCACGCCAATAATTGTTTGCCCTCTGAACCTCAGCAAGAGTCACATGGCGGGCCTGTGGACCACACGCCGAGCATGCGCTATGTGTGACGACTCCGGCTATATTTCTTCAAGCCTGTGCTCACCCCGGCTCGTTTTCGGTCCCTGTATGGGGGGAAGTGTCCGCCTCTCCTCGGCATCAATTGTTTTGCAGAATATGGGGACGTATAACCAAAGTGATGCTACATTTTTGCACCTCTGGAAGTAAAACTAATAAATCATTGCTGAAGTTTAAAGGAATGTCTGTAAGACTAACTAAAGAGCTGCATCATGTATTGTTAATCATCGGTAATATATTACGTCAACTTAGCTCATTTAATTGCTGTTACGGTGAACCAATTGAGGAGGGTCTTAACACTATGAAAATATTCATTGAAACTTCATCCAGTTCTCCTGTTTAAGGTATGTTATATACAATATGGACACCTGCAAATAATCGTCAAAAGCGAACACGTTCTTTGCTTACATGAACGTTAATTGTTTGCATATTTCATGGTCGTTAAACACTTCCGTATGCCTAACACCATGTGTAAGACTATTGCGAATTTGCGGCTGAATATACCATATGGCGTCATGCTAGCAGAGCTGGGATGCCTTATACTAGTGTTGTATGTTCTATACTGGATGGGATTTCTATTACAAATTCCCTATATCTACATCGTAGTACAGTTTATGATCATTTACACCAAATCTGTCTGAATTCGAACGGACACGCAAGGACTTTAAGTGTTTTCCCACGGTTATATAGTATGTACTAAGGATATTATGTTCTGTCACACCGGAACTACTGTTTAAATTACACATTTTATTCATACGAATGGGGATTCCTTGATGCTGTTTGGCCTTCCGATTTTCTTGTCACGGATATTTACAAAGATTTTGTTCTCTTGATAAAGTTGCAGGCTTTAAAAGTCAATATCTAGATATTGCCCTAACATTTTAAACAAGTGTTTGAGGATGTTTTTTTTCCTAGAGAATTTTAACCCCCTCAGAAAGCAATCAAATGTTTCAGAGATGAAATATGCCCGTGTAGCAGTGACACAAGAATCTCAAAGTTTTGTCATAAGTCAGCATCTTTGGGTTTTTCGAGCATAATTTGGTGACAGTATTGTTTCATGTTCTTTTGAAAGCCACGCACAAAAAAGTAATCTTGTTTGTTATGTTTGTATGAAATTACACTCTTTAAAACGATGGGCCAGCCTAGCGAACGCCTTCGTACATCGTCACTTTCTTAGCCTGTGATAATTTCTGTATGAGTTTCTGTTCAGCTACGCTGTCGTGAACCTTCGTTACATGGAAGCGTGAGTTCTTTGATCCATCGTCATTCTCAAAGTAGTGATCCCATTTGCCTTTGGAGTTTGCGCCATAGCCAAAGATGTTCACCTGCAAACAATTAGATGTTTTATATATAAATGGTCATTTTGCCTTCTTCCAAAGTTTTAGGGAGGGAGAGAGTTATATAGAATAAAAAATATAATACCTTACACAAAAGAAAGTATGTCTTTTCTCAGTTTCCTGATATGAGATAATTGGTTTAATGTGGTACTTCGTCTCGATTGTGTAATGTATCTGGGCTATGATTAAAGTGGATATTAGCAACAGTTGGCAATATTTGGTTTCAAAATATCTTTATTTTTAGCTTGAAGTAAACATCTGGATATTTTAAACAATAGTACTGACTTTAACAAAGCTGTATCTTTATAGCTAAATTTGAATTGTAACCTGAATTAAATGGAGGTAACTTGGGTTTTGGTGGGTTATTCTTTACTAATGGGCTTTTGACAGCATGTCGTGGCTTAATATCACTTTGCTGTTGTACTCAAATATGCACATGTACATTTTTTAAAGAAAGTGAGGCCGCTGTTTGTAATTTGTTCTCTGTTATTAAAAGTAGTGGCGCTATTTATCATTACCTTATTTGTTATTAAATGTATGGCGCTGTTCATCATTACCTTATTTATTATTGAAGTTTACATATTTAGTTTACAAGTCACGATCAGATGTGAATTATAACCTTAGTTTTAAACTTATAAACTTCTAAGAAGTGTTTTCCAAATGTGCTGCATCCCATGTTTTACTCTAAAGAATTGTTTACAGATAATACAAAGGAAATGTTTAAACACCACAAGAATATAATTCATTAATGGTAAAACCGTTTTTAAAAAATCACGATGATTGTTTTAGCTGTAAGTGATAGCTAGCATTTCTAGATTATAGATTATTTTGGAGCAATAATGCCATAATTTAGAGTTTGTAACAATTGATTGACCTCACCTTTACTTCCATGAATTAGTGTCTGGGAGTATTATACCTCATGCTACGATTTTTGACATTTATCCATGCTTTGCAGACTTGTCGGCTTTCAAGTCTGGAGTATTGAGTAGTCATTTACACTATTGTACTTCTCAATGCTGTAGTTCCATATCCACATCTTTCTCACCTGTATATGTTCACGTTTTTATAAATCGTGTTTCTGGTCGGAGAGAATCTGCTAAATTAGTCATCAAATATATTTTAATTCTCGTCTAGTAACGACTTAAAACAACCAACGGTGCTGCTTATTTGTTAAAATTCTCTAGTATGAGCCCAAAATTAGGGATTTTTCTCCCTTAGGGTATATTCTTTAAAACAACAACTACCGTTTGGTGTAGAATGTTTTTCTTTTAAACATTCTCAAAACATCCACAAGGTATAGTATACAAATCGTTCATACTTGATAGCTGACTTTTTTCTTCTCGCAATGAATGATTTCCAAATCAAATTATCTCTGCAATTGCCTAGTGCATCCAACTATTGAAGCATACTAAATAAAAGTATATTATTGTATTTTTGTTTTGAATAGTGTCCATCAATTTTGGTCAAAATTAGAAGTTCGTGTAAAAATAGCTATTCAGATAACGCGCTCTATAATATCGACAATAGTCCACACCAGTGTCTTGACGACCGGTATTATCGACTAATGTTCCCGGAGCAATATACACCAGTGTCTCACGGCCAGGGTTATCGAGGTGAATGTCCCCGATGTGGATATAATATAGGCCTATATAATTATTATGTATAGTAGTATATGTATAGTAAACCAAATTATTCATAAAGCAGGCCCACATGAAGTATTTACAGTAACATTTCACATGATGTTATAGCATATCGTTTAGCCTCTAATAGTATCCCGAGAAAGGTCCTGTTTTCTTGGGTGAACTGGATTCCCAGTTTTGCACTCCAATTGGAAATTTACATGGATTTCGTACTTTTGTAAAAAAGTTAAGTTCGTCTCCCGAAATGCAAACTTCCATAATGTTGATGCCAATGATACTGTGCATGGTAAGTGAATGCACATATATGTCACTTATCTTAGTTAATGTGCTATAACCCCTATACACTTACCTCGTCACATACTTGAAGAGCAAAGAAAATGCTCAGTAAACCAGTTGAGGCCCATTTACCCTGGCCAAGGCCCCATTGGTGCTTAATGTGCCACATCAGCTCTGGATTTAAGAGAAACATCTAAGGGTATAAACAGCAATGAAGAAGTCAATTACAACATGTGGCAGGTAGGCAGTGACATAATCAGCAACTCCCCACCCCTACTCCAAATATCATTATCAGACTAATGGTGACTAACAAATGTATGATGAGTTAGAATAGTGAATCTTGCAAAGTCAACGCCCCACAACCCTTCGCATCCCCTCTTCATTGAAAACACCCAATAATCCAGTCGAGTTCAATGTTTGGAATTGGTGGGGGACATATTATTGTTGGAGGATTACACAATCATGTAATCTTCACAATACACAATTTTCTCAAAATTGAAAATACATTGGAAATCATCAGACTTAATTTGCCTCCTATAACATGTTTACATGGAAAATCGTTGTTTGGTTTCATCTTGATCTGACGTAAATGTCGAGTAAAAAGAACAGTTTGATGTTGTTATTATAATCGATACAACCATTTCCACTTAGTAATACCTCTCAGTTTGATCACCTTCCATTATGTAAATTAAACAAATATACACGTTTTGCATTCTGCCTTTCGGTTTCTATGATAATCGTAACTGTTGCAGTATGTGTGCGTGTATGTATGACACCTTGTGGTAAACGCTATATGTCATGAAGGTGAAATTTGGGCACATCTCATATTTGAACTGTATATGAACCATATAGGGAAAAATAAGCATATTGTTTTGGTCACCAGATGCGAAAATGTAAAAACCTTGTAAACACCTTATACCAATGAGGAATCATGGATATGTCTGATATATTGCATTGATATTACCCAAATTGCGTACAAAAACAACATTGCTTTTTATTGAGCTTATTGAAGGTAATTGTCAATTTGGTAGCTTTGTACCTCAATAAGGGAAGCTTGGACAGGATGCTTTCATTACATTAGGAATCTCATATCAAGTACAATATTTTACTGCAGATGATCACACATACTCTTTCCAATATATAAAATGTTACCTTTTTAACAAATGATGCATATTATACATCAACGAAACCTCAATGCATTTCTGCATTGTTGGTTGAAACATTGGAAAGAGTACCCCCCCCCGCAACCCCCCCAACCCCCCCCACCTCGCACCGTTTTTTCTTTTCCAAGCTCCTTTTTTCATTCAGAATGGCCGCCTCGTTTCCTGAGTTGGGCTAAATGTAGGTTGATGTATTATCAGTATTATTGACTCAGAGTGAGAGAAGAAAATGTGATTACTTAATCAGGTGAAAGTTGGCTTTTAATTTGTTAAATAACATTTAAACGAATAAAAAGTAAAGTAGCAGCCAAAAAGAAAGCGAGCAAGAAACTTATTTTTTTATTCCCTTATGCATTGCATTGTTGTGTGGACAACCACACAATGAATTCCACATTGTATTATTGGCAACGAGTAACGATTCGCTTTTTGCTTTTTGACTCAAATTAAATATATAATGTTATACAAATGTGTTTGCACTACAAATACAAAGACGCATTTTCCCATATGTGTGACACTACAGGTTATTATGCAAATAATCTAAAAAGTATTGTCCAAAATATTTGGGCCCCTCGCGAAGAAAAAAAGGCAACGAAAAAGTAAACAATAACAAACCGTGTTCCACAGATTAGTATACAAACATCACTGTTGGGTTAAAATATATTAAAATTTTGCTGAAAGGCATGCATCAGCTCTTGTTTTCATTTGGAATTGGTATACTATTCATGGGATTGCTTGTTCAGTTGCATTGTTTTAAATTAATGCAATGTTTGTAAACAAATTTGTTGACATGTTTTGTTATCGTTTTTATTTTGTTGGCCTAATTCATTGGGAGGGTTGAACAATTGTTGAAAGAAATACCTCATTCTGAAAATGTGATTACAAATTACCTGTCAGTGGGGAAAGAGATCATTTTAATATTTGTAATCGGGTTGCAATCAAACTCCAATGTCCCTTTACACGTAGGACTGGACATCAAAGTAGTACCCACCTTACCTTCATCTTCTCGTTTAGGGCGTTTACTTGAATTTATCTGTCTGAAAGAGATCAAGAAATTAACATAAAATGCAAAAAATATTTTTATTTCAAAAGAAAAGTTGTAAGTAAGTACAGTTTTAGTGTATTGATATGTCTTGTAAATAAATACAATGCGAAAATACTACAAGGACCGACAAAGTTTCTCCTCGGTGATTTTTTTTATTTCTCTTGGTCGATTATTTTAATTGTTTTTATGGGAAGGGTCTGGTTTTATTTTGTGATCAGTGAGTTCAAATGGGCTAGATTTAAAAAGAATAATTATTAGATCTATCAAATATTCTATAGAAGTGTTATAATCTGTACATCTGCTATAGAAATTAGGCAGGAAATTTACGGGGTTTCAATAACCATTTTGTGTTTGAGGACAGGTGATGCATCTTCCTGAAGAAAAGGAAATACATCAAAACTGATTTGTGTGTTATAGAGAGTATCTAATAAGTCAAAAGAGCTGTATGTATAACTCATTGAATGTGATGTTCCGTTGTAATTAAATATAGTAAGTATGTGATTGTACACTGTATAAGTTGGTTTAGACATTGTATAGGCATTTTATAGGGATGCAGGTGATGAAAATAAAAACGTACTCTGATTCTGATTGAAGAGGGAGGAATTGTGGATAAGAAAATGTATATCAATTAAATGTACAATATTATAGAAAATATGATAAAGATTATATAGAATGTCCTTATAATTATATATATATATATGTATATCTATATATATATATATATATATATATATATATATATATATATAT